>JANHAO010016871.1:0-14202 GCA_026873985.1 Saraca asoca
TGAGCCTTAACTGATTCACTTCTACTTCTTCAAATTACATTTGATTAAGGATCTTGGATCAAAATCTATGAAGAATTCACATTAGATGTTTGAGATATTCATCTCAAACCTTGGTATTGTATTCCTTTACCTATTTCTTGTTTTGTGTTTCAGATTTCTAGGTTAATAGAAATCAGAGATACAAAGAAAGAGGTTGATCTTCCCTTTGCATCTTTTTTGGTTATAAGGTTGGTTATAGCTAGTTGAAAGTGTATTGAATTCTTTGAATTTCTTTAGGTTATGAGATTTATCATAGTTTGTTGAGATAAAAGAATTGCTATATCTAGGTCAACAAGAGCCCAACTAAATCTTGTGTTCTAGGTTGGCAAGAGCCTAGTCAAAATCTTGTGTTTTAATAGGTTAGCAAGAGGCCTAGAAAGTCTTGTGTTGTAAACTGGTGTGCAAAAGCTTGGTTAATTCCTGTGGTTATTAAAAGTGGTTATCTGGTTGAGGATTGATCTAATAAATGTAGACTTTATCTATGGTTTCAGGTGAAGTCATTATAAAAATCCTTGTGTCTTGATTATTCTTTCTACACATTTACCTTTTCTACTATTGTACTATAATTTTGTTGTACTACTATTCTATTTCTACTACACAAATATTCTGATTAAATTGTAATTAACTATTTCATCATTTCAAAAAATTTGCATTTTCATATAAACTGTTTAATTACTTAATTAATTCTTAATTCAATATCATATCTAATTAGTATCCTCAATTCAATCCTGATTAGTCAATTAAGTTCTTGATGTCTAATTAGCTTCCAAAGATAATTTTCTTGAAAGACTTCTACTTTACAAATAAAAAGGAATCCAATCTATTTCAAAAGAGTATACATATTTTACATTTGTAAAAAGGGCAAGATCCATGTCTTTGGGACAAACATTCTAAGTTATGGAATTGATTATGTATCAAACAAACACATTCAAATTGAATACTATAAAAATTGAATCAAAAGAACAAATCCAAGTTGTGGGATTTTTTGTGAAAAAAGCTCAACTTTGCAAATTCTTTTGTTTCCAATGATTCAAGATACTATTCAATCCTTTCTCCCTTTCTATTTCTTTTTTTTTTCTCTTGTTCTTTCTTTCAAATCAATTGCTCTTTCTTTCTTTCTTGTTCTTTAACACTTTTGCTTTTTGTTATTTTTTTTCACACTTTGTTTTAGTCACAACAGTATTTTTTTTCTATCACACTTTGTTGTTGTCACACAAATTTTAGCACTTGATTCACACTAATTTAAGCTACCAACATCAACTTTAATCAACTACAATTGATATAAACCAATTTCAATAGGTGTACTCGATAAGAAGATGTTCTTGCATAAACATAACCAATTTTTAAGCTTGGACAACAATAATTATGCAAAAAAATAGGGGAATACAATAATTTAGACAACAAGCAAACCAAAAACAGGGGATTGAGATTTTCACCAAAAATGATGTTGAAATTTTGAAGAAATAGCACCAAACAGCCCCTAATTAAAGTGTCATTCAACCCTAAACTTATGGCCAGACAATAGCAAAGCAAATGAGACTTAAACCAATCATCAAACACTTGGTGTGCACAAAACAAAAGGTAAAACATTTTTGCAGAATTGCTACAAAGTGATGCCAAACAATTGCCAAAACTTGGAACAGAAAATGACTCCAATGAGAAAAAATTACAAACCAACACAAATGAAGCATTTGGACACAAATTCAACAAGAATGGCATGAAATAGGGCAGAAACAATAAGAATAAAAACAAGAAAAATAAAAAATATCACCTGAATTTGGAGAGCCAGCGCTTTTATACTAAATTGATGTAATGTTCATGTGTAAGTGCCATGGATCCTCCAAAATTTATCTACACCAAGAAAGAAAAAGAAGGATAGTCATGCCACACTCTAGAATAGAGAAAAAAGGGAGTGATAAGTGATAAATTTGATGCAATCCCTTTGAGAAGTCTTAAGTTCATTTAATAACTCTAAGAGAGAGCTCCCACAAGAGAATGACTTTTTCCAATTCTAGAAGTTTCCAAATCTTAATTCTTAGGAAAATAAGCCTTCCCAAATAGTGAACACTAAACTAAATGGGCTGGATTCATAAGACAAATAAGCCCTAAATATAGCCTAAATGACCTAACACAACATAAAGGCCTAAACCATTACAAAAAGACCCAAAAACAAAACAATATAAATGGACCCAACTCAACCTATATAAGTGATGCATTCATTGACCCAAAATAGCCCATACAAGATGATAGAATCAACACATACAAAATAATGCTATGTGTCACACCCATGTTGGCCCAAAGATGCTTAGGTGGCAACACTTGATGACATGGCTTCAATGCATATGACCCTTGACTTTCCCATGCCATCCTCCTTATGTTTGCTCCAAATGTTTTGACATAAGCCTTGGAGAGCCTTCTTAATCCTCTTATCCTTAGCCCTTGTGATAGGTCCATCCGAAATGTGCAAAGGCCCTTGATGATCCTTTAAGTGATTTTTTAAGTTTCCATCAAGTGAAGTGTTCAAATTCCTTTTTGGATAAATCATTTTCAATTTGGAAGGCATAAGAAGTTGAACAATCAAATGTCATAGATATTCTATCATTATGCAATTCATTAAGAGTATGTGAGTCATTATAACAATGTCTAGTATTAGAATTAGAACTATATACCTCCAAGTCCTTTTAAGTCATGAAGCTTGATTTTTCCATTTGAAGCTTAATTGACTCTTCTTTAGAATCATCATTTTCCTTTTAAAATTTTTCATTGGGAGGTATGGAACACATTTCACACTCTTGTACACCCTCTTGAAGATTTTCCTTGAAAAAAACTTTCTTTTATTCCTTTTCCTTTTTTTAATCAATATAAACACTCTAATCAATATAAAATTTACCATCAAGATAGAAAGCACTAAGAATATCCAAAATTTATTTGGCACTAGAGCATTTAGATATTTTGGCATAAGTATCATAGTTCAAACTATCATGCAAATTTTTTGTAACTTTAATTTTCAAAACAAAATTCCTTTTATAATCATAATTTCATTCACTTATTGGTTTGAAGGTAAAACCACCCTCAATAATATCCCATGAATATAAATCAAGGGCTTGTAAAAAGCACTCCATTTCTCCTTCCTAAATCTTAAAATAAGAACCATAAAAGGATGGAGGTTTATAAATATCAACATAATAAAAAAGTAGAGAATTTGAAATAACAAAATTTTCTTTCAAAGGGGTGCCTTTAGTGGTTGTAATGGATTCTCTTAAGATGGTTAAATCCTTTATAAAAGATCCTATAGATTTGATACCAATTGTAGAGCAAGGAAATCTACACCAAAATGGGGGTGAATTGGATTGTTTTCAAAGCTTTCATAATTTTGAAAGTTTTCTTTAAAAAACCCTTGATTTTGGAAAGCCATAGGATGATTTTAATTCAACAAGTCAAGTAAACTTCTTTGAAAATGCTTTGCACACAAAATATAATAATTTAAACATTTGTGCAAAGCAACTCATTCAACTATACATAGGCAAGGTATCAAGAAAGACATGCATAGATAGACATCACTCTTTCAAGGATTCAAACATCTAAGCAATGAGATAAACATTGTAGCACAATATATTAAAAAATTTTTGTCAACAAAAATAGTGCATGTCATCAAATATAAATAAGAATAAGAGTAGAGTGATCATACACAAGAATTTATAGTGGTTCTCTCTTGAAGATCCACTCTAAAGTATACATCCACACTTCAAGCTTCATAAGATCAGCAACTTCTCCACTATCTGTTCAAGTTTCAAACAACACTTAAAGAAGCTTTACAATCTCTTTGCTCATCCTTGAGCAAATCACTTATTACAAGGTATACCTTACCCTCTCAAAGAATGTCTAAGGGATACCTCACTCTCAAAGTGTTTTTCAAAATGATACTTCACCCTTTTTACAAATCCAAAGGGATTCCTCACCCTTTGCCACTCACAAGAAGATTTAAATGATGAACAACTCACAAAAACTCTCTCAAAAATATGATGAAACAAATGAAGCACCTAGAATAGAAGAATTTCACAATGAAGAGCTTAAATCTTAATTTTGATTAAAGAAAGAGTAATAGATGATAAATGATGAAGTGACTTTCTATATATTGAATTTGATGATTCATAACTTATATAAGAATTCCATAATGTTATATAGCCATTTGGGACATTTCTGTATGAAAATTTGTTGTTGTTTTCAAAATTTAATCCAGAAGAGTTGACTCGTGAAGATTGGATTTCAGACTTAACTTAAAAAGGTCATAAATTCTTTATTTCAAGCCCTGTTTTAAGCAAATGATTTATCTATGAAAAGCTATTTGAGTGTAATTTCAAATGGAACTAATTTCATGCTCATATGTTATGTATTTTTTGAGATATTGTAAAAATAATGAACAAAGGTCATAAAGACTTAACTGTGAAAAACTAATTTTTAGATTCAAATTGAAAAAATTCATAACTTCTTGATAATTTTAAGCAAATGACATGCCTATGAAAAGCTATTTATGTCTATTTTCATATGAAATAAATTTCATAATCAAATCATAAGTATTTTGTGAGATAAGATAAAAAGAGTGACCAAAGGTTAAAACCAAAAAGACCAAAATTCATATCTTATTTGTTTTTGAAGTGTCAGCAAGGCTATCTTGTGAAAACATAATTGTGAGCTATTTTTTAAAATATTTTTGAAGTAGCTAAGAATTTGAAAACATTTTTTAGCTCCATATTATGAAAAAAAATCTATTTTACAATAAAAGGAAAAACCTATACCTAATGGAGCCCTTAGGCTTTTCTTAATACTTCTAAGCATCCAAAGCTTCATTCTTCCATTGTCCTATACTTAGGCTACATCTCCTTTCTTGACTTTCTTCTTAAGTTGGGCACAACAAGATTTTCCATTGCTTTACTCCAATGCTCACTCTTATTCCTTTTAGGTAATCTTATAAATTACGTATAAATTAATTTGCAAACTGTATAGGTAGTCCAATATAATTTATTATAATGCATGATTTAAATATAAATATAACAAATTAGCATAAAAACATGCATTATCCATATCGTTAATATTCATTAACATAACATAGCGTGCCTATTAATACATTTATAAAATATAACACTTTTAGCACATAATCAAGCATTACTATTTGAAGATATATATTCACCATTTGCCATTCATCATCATGAAAACTAATTATGTGAAACCTTAGGGAAAACAATATTTATCCATAATTAACTATGAGAGAGAAAAAGAAGAAAGAAGAAAAAAGAAAGAGGTGAACTCCTTTCTACCTTAGATGTCGCCATTGGTTTAAAGTTTGTTATCTCAATAGGGCAACAATAGTAACATATAGAGGAAGAGTAAGGACCTCTCTTTGTGGAAATGAATTGGACTAGCTTTCCCATTATTAGTAGCCCAACAAACAAGGCTTACATAATAATAGATCCACAAATAGTCTAAGTGCCACATTAAAGTCCAATAATAATATGATTACATATTTGTGTTAATAAATAAACAATATTGTTTGACATTTAGTAGTCCAAGTTACAATAAATCGATTGACTATGCTAGTCCATAATTGTTGTGGGTGTTTTTTGGAGCAGGCCCAATGAGGCAAGTCTAGTTGAATAAGACTCTGGAAATGTCAAGATCAATGAAAGGGAATGCCAGCCCATTGACTGCAAGGGAAGAGCGTGAGACGAGTTCAGAAGCAGAAGCCTACACCTGTCAAGCAGCATTCACCTCGGGTCATTAAGGGGAGAGTGAGCCACGTCTAGGGAATCCACCCAATGAGCTTGAATTCAGAAGGCTATTCGCACTAGTATGAGGTAAAAGATTAACAATCTTATCAAACAAGCGACCTCTGCTCCTAATGGAATAGAAAATGTCTAATCAATGGTCAAGAGCACATCTTCCTAGCCGGTAAAACAGCCCCCAAGAGGAGACACCCACCTACAAACCTTGTAGATCTCATCAAATAGAGTCTAAGTTGTCTGTACAAAATAGCTACATGATGTGGCTAATGTACAAATCAGGAAATTACCATTGTAACCTCCCCTGTTTCTATAAATAAAGGGTTAATCCACTGTAAAGAGGGGAGAAGAGGGAGATAGTAGTAGAAGCTCTATCAAAATAGAGAGGAGAAGTCTGTATATTATAACCCAACACACTTGAATAGTGAAACCTCCGCCCGCCAGGTAGGAAATACAATCAGCATGGACGTAGGGGCCAAATTAGCTTTAACTAAACCATGACAAAAATGCCTCTAGTCTTTGCTCTTACCTCCCCTTGTTCATTTAGTCTGTTTACTTGCATGCTCACAACTCATAATCTGGGTGTTGGCTAAGATCTGGGTTTCTTGAACCAGATTTTATCGTCAACATTTTGACTCTAGAAAGAGGGTCCCCTCGAACCTCCGATCTATTTTCACTCCATTTTTGTGATCCATTAAGCGATTGCGATGGTAAGGGGAAGAGTAAATAGAGGTATCGATGTTGCCAAGGGTTAACTAAAAGATTGTGTCAAACAAAAAGAACTGTCACTTAAGGGCTCAGCCTTCCTAGCTACCAGTGTATCTGCTATCCTAACGATGGATGCAATCGGTGATGGGGCACCATTAACTTCCTACATGGCCCTAAAGGCTAGGGAAATGCCAACCTGACATTAGCACCAAGACCTGTTGTAGAACATAGTGAAGCGGATGGTCGAAATGGTCAAAATGTTACCCTAGGCACAAATTCAAGGAGTACGAGAATGGACTCGGGTCATAACACCTGGAGAGGGTTAGCGCTTCAATAGAATTCACCCCTCCTGCTCATGAGGAAGGATAAAGGTTCGATGAACCTACAAGGACCAAGGTGACCAACAACCTAAAGGTCCACATCAATCGAGGAGCTCAGATCGATCTAGTCAGAAGCATCCCCTGAGCTCCCGTCCCCATGATCAAGAGAGAAACAATAGCCAATGGTCTCCCAGTTTGCGATGTGAGACATGTAACTTGATGATTGAAGAGCTCCTTCATAGAGTGAAACAACTTGAGGAGCACCCCTGGGTTCGGGATGATTGGGATCACTATGAATAGAGAACACCTTTCACCAGTGAAATAGAGAGGCAACCTCTCCCTTGTAGACTTAAGATCCCCACGATCTCATAATATAACGGGGGCAGTGACCCTTGTGACCATCTGGACATGTTCAATGTCCAGATGGACCTCCAAATGACTAACCCACTGGTTAAATGCCGAGTTATCCTAGCCACACTTAGGGATATACCCTGAACCTAGTTTAAGAATATCTCACCTTATAGCATTGGTAGTTAGGAAGAACTCCAAGAGGAATTTGTTAACCAGTACAAAGCCTTAAAGAGGTAACTCGTGCCACCTTGCCATCTCATGATGGTTTTCCAATGAGAGGGCGAACCACAGAGAGACTTCATCACTCGATTCGGGCACGAGATCAATAATGTGGAGAGACCATCTGATGAAGGTATCTTGACCACGATCTCTGTGGGACTCCATAAGGATGGAAAGCTTTGGGAAAATATCTACAAGTCCCCAATAAGGGATCTTGCAGAATTTTATGAGTGAGTTACTAAAGAGGTCAGGTGGAAAGAAGCTTTTGGCCTAGAAAAACTTGAAAGCAAGGACAACGTATACTACTCTAGCCAAAGAAGTGAAAGAGGAGAAACCTAAAATAGTTATGGCAACCAGCCAATGAAGAAGGCTAAAAATGAGCCACCACAGTACCAGAGCTGGCATGACAGTCATAGCATTTTGATCGGCACTCAGGAACTCATCTTTGCAGTTGACAAGGATAGAGAAGATTTTAGAAGACCTCTATTATTAAAAACTCGTAGCAAGCATAGATGTAATAGAGATCAGCTTTGTGCCTACCATAGCGAGGTCAGACACAATATGGCGGGATGCAGAGCACTCAGAGATGCTATCGAGAGCCTCATCCGACGGCGCCATTTATGAGACTATGTGGTGCCAACTCTTAGATAATGCCCCTGACATCACTCATGACAATGATGGCTCCAACGCCCGAACATTTTCTTTTCTCTTACATACTATTGTTTGAATATAGATAAAATCTTAGTCTTGTTTATAAACCCTGATAATGAGATTTTTAATGAATTTTTAGGAAACTCAAATATGGATCCACTGAAAGAAAAAGTCGACAACTTTACAATGCCATTTCTTCAGAGCTCAAGAAACGAAATAGCATATTCGTGAGCAAGCTGGCATAGGATCACCAGCATTATATCAAGTCTGGCACAGGATCACCGGTACGATATCAAGTTCGGCACAGGATCGTTGGCACTATCTCAAGCCTGGCACAGGATTGCCAGCACTACCTCAATTCTAGCATAGGATTGCCAGCATTATATCAAGTCTGGCACAAGATCATCGGCACGATGTCAAGTCTAGCATAGGATCACCGACACTATCTCAAGTCTGGCATAGGATCGCCAGCATTATATTAAGTCTGGCATAGGATTGCTAACACGATGTCAAGTCCGGCACATGATCACCAGCACTATCTCAGGTATGGCATATGATTGCCAACATTATATCAAGTTTGACATAGCATCATCGACATGATGTCATGTTTGGCACATGATCGCTAGCATTATATTAAGTCCAGCACAGGATCATCGGCACGATGTCAAGTTTGGCACAGGATCGTCAGCACGATCTCGAGTCTGGCACAGGATCATCGGCTAGCCCAGATGGTAAAAACCATGAAAGGCGTAGCTCTCATGTAGCCCGTTGCTCATAGTTCTCATGCAGCCCATTGTCTACAGCTCTCATGCGGCCCATTGCCTGTAACTCTCATGCGATCCATTACCCGCAACTCTAATATGACCTGCTGCCTGTAGCTCTCATGCGACCTGCTACCCTTAGCTTTGACATAGTATATTCAGACTCTTGCTTTCTCACTTAAACATATGTGCTTGAGCACATAGTATTTAATTCTCACTAAGCAAGTTGCTAGCATATATTACCCAGGATGGGTTGATGTAGCCAATTGACCACTTCATGTACACATATCCTTTTGAATTATGAATTATTGGCTTAAATCTATTTACATGCACTTTCCTATTAATAAAGGTTGATTAATCCATTTAATATATGTGTGGTTCAAATTTTTGTTGAGCTATGATTTACAGGAAACAACTTGCTATAATTTGCCAACTTTTCAAAAAGTACTCATCACAACATTCATGCAAGAGCAAAAATCAGTGCCATTGAGTATCATTGATCAGAAGACAAATCCATACAGGGTTCAAAGCAAAGAAGGGCACTAAAAAAAAAACCAAGAAGACTAGCCTTGGGGAGCTAGGCCCTGATGAGAAGCATGTTCAGCGCTTAGAGTAGACGAAGTGTCTCTTGCCTGGCCATCCATAGGCTCTACGATTTACGAACTAATCTCTCCATTGATAGCACTCTCATCGTGTAGATCATAGCTTGAAGATACTGCCAACTTACTTCTGGTCACCTTCTTCTTAAAACCTTCAATAGCATTCAAAGCCTCCGGTCCAAAAAAGGAGAAGTCCAAATTCGGATGATGCCTCCACACAATGTAAAAGAAAAGTGAGCTTATTTTGGACTCTATGTTCTTCATGGCCTTAGCAATCCGCTCGGTAATTGTGGCTATAATCTTGTCAACCTCTTCTTGCTTCAAAGAGGCATCTTTCTTGGCCACTTCAAAATTAGGCCCTGGCAACCTTTACTTGTTGCACAGCAGCTTCGAATCTTCAACTAGTTGAGTCAAAGCCTCAGAGAGCAATATCTTTGTCATTCCTCATTTGATACAGCTTTTCAACTACCTTGCTAAGCTCAGCCTTAATAGCCTCGCATCTTACGACCTCGCGGGCTCGAGCCTCCTCAATCTCCTTCATTGCGACCTTGGCATTCTAGGCCTTGTCTTCCATCGTTTAGGCCTTAGCAAATGTGATGGCTAAGTCTTCTATGAGTCTAGCATTCTTTCTCTCTACAGACTGAAATGACTCCCCTATCTTGATCGCTCCCAATGCACCCTGGAAAGTAAACCTAGTTAGACCATGGAAAAGCGAAAGAGGAGTAAAATGACAAAATGTGACTTACTAGTAAGATCTCGTGAGTGACAAAGCGTGCTAATCCCCTTCTCAAAATCTCCATCTCTAATGGCCGTAGGTGGGAATGAGATATTAAAATATCCCATAGATTCTCCCAGATGAAGTCAAAGTGCCTTAGTGTCTCGGGGCCAATATTCGATTGAGGCTCCCCTATTACCTCTTCATGAGTCACTTATTCCGAACTGCCAGTGACCTCCTTCCCTTTGCTAACTCTTCATTTCTTGGTAGGAGGGCTGGGAAAGGTAATGATTTTGGCTGCCTCGACCACTCCATGATGAAAAGAAGCAGCTGACTCTGGAAAGGATGTTTCGGTCACCCTAGGAAGAGGCTGATTTGGATCAATGGGAGCCACTGCAGTGGTAGGATCTAAAGGGGTCGCTACGACCTCGAGCTCTTCCTAATCATCAGAGGGAAGGCTTTTGAAAACAAGTTTCACCATTTCCCTGTAGTCTTCAAAGTGAGCTGATCCAATTTCTTTCAATTGATGAACTTCGATCTCCCTAGTGAGCTCGATGCTTAGTGTATGAGCTAACCTATGAGCTCGAAGGAGGTCATCATCAAATTTGACATTGCTCTATAGATCACCTACAGCTGCAAATCGACATAGCACCTCAGCCTCCTCAGTTTCAAGTGTTGGCTTCACCTTGCCAACCCCAGCTACAAAAATGAAATGAACTATTAGAACTATGACACAAAATCACAAGAGCTCATGTGATCATAGCTCGCATACCCAGTGTTAAGACAAAGTCAAAGTTGTGAAGAAAACATAAGGAAGGACACAAAATGTAGAAATAGCAAGTTTTATACTGGCCAACATTTGACTTGCCATTAGCCTCCCCTTGAGGCAGAGCTCCTTTGAACTCAGAATTCTAGGTAGAAAGACAATAGATTCCATCTATAAAAGTTATGCTTCTCACGCTGAAAAGGTGACATAAAAACCTCACAGATGAAAGAGGAAGATTGCTCCTTCGATACATGAACGCTAAGGAGATGAGCTATGTATAAGAGTTCAGAGGCAACTGAGAAGGGGCTAGCTTTAATTTGTTCAACAAATTGATAATGAATGGGTGAACTAGAAACCTCAACCCCGTATCAAGGTGATGGGGGCTAATTGCGATAAATCTAGGAGGAAGATGAGTAGCATGATCATTAGGAGAAGGTGCTATGAGGCGGCAACCTTTAGGAATATGGAAATTTTCCACTATACCCGCAAGCTCATGCATCTCAATAGTTGAAGCATAATGTTTGAAAATTGAGCAATCCGAGGAACCTTCAGTGACATGCTGCTTCGCACTAGGCTTAAGTTGGGGAAGGGGCCATCCAATAACCTCACCGCTCTTGCGAGCAACACCAACTATGGGGCACATCGGCTCCTCACTGCTAGCCAAAGATTTGGGTTTAGCACTTCCAACGTGATGGTCATGGCATTTGTGGGCTGCAATCTATGCAAAACATAAAGAAAAGAAGGGATCGGTCAGGCCTCTCAAGGCAAAATCCTCCCCAGAACAACTACCTAAACGAAATTGCAAAATCCCTATACGGCAAACCACAGCACACCCCAAACCACTAGGACAAGCATTGAAACTATTGGTAAACTCAAAGGGGTCTAGCTAACAAAACCTAATTGGGTACCTAAAATTCCCAAAAAGGGAGAAAGCTTGAAATAGCAGATTAAGAATTGGCAGACAAAGCGTTTGGTGACGAATCGACCAACATTAACCCATAAAGAACGAAAGGCTAGAAAGGCTTACCATGATAAAAAGGTGAGTCAAACTCTGGAACAATTCAAGAAAGGAGTGAACTTTTAGCCAAGAATGTTCAAAGCTCTAAAACGGCAAAGCAATAAGCACTGAAACCAGGGGACTAATATGATAATAGCTGTTTGAGAGTTTAAAGGGTAAAAGAACTAATAAACAAGAATATGGAAAGACGAATGCTTGATCCCACCTTTCTATAGCCTCAATTGTCCAGCCATTCAATCTAATAGTTGACTAGTGCCTAAAAATCCAATAGTCCACACAAGCTCTAGGGTTCAGCTTTCATCGAAACGATAATTTTGGAAAATGTGTGCATTAAATGAGGGTACTGATAACAAATGCAGGCAAAAAGATAAGACAAGAACTCAGACAAGGACATTGCGATCTTCAGACTAACAAAATACCACTCTCGACTTGCAAAGCAAATCGAGAGTTGGGGGGCTAATGTTATGGGTGTTTTTTGGAACAAGCCCAATGAGGCAAGTCTAGCCGAATAAGACTCTAGAAAATGTCAAGATCACTGGAAAGGAATGCCAGCCCACTGACCACGAGACGAGCTCAGAAGCGGAAGCTTACACCCATCGAGCAGCATTCACCTCAAGTCGTTAAGGGGAGAGTGAGCCGTATCTAGGGAATCCATCCAGTGAGCTTGAATTTAGAAGGCTATCCACACTAGTATGAGCTAAAAGATTAACAATCTTATCAAACAAGTGACTTTCACTCCCAAGAGAACAATAAAGGTTTAATCAATGGTCAAGAGCACATCTTCCTAGCCAGCAAAACAACACCCAAGAGGAGGCACCCACCTGCAAACCTTGTAGATCTCATTAAATAGAGTCTAAGTTATTTGTATGAAATAGCTACATGATGTGGCTAATGTACAAATTGAGAAATTATCATTGTAACCTCCCTTGTTTCTTTAAATAGAGGCTTAATCCATTGTAAAGAGGGAAGGAGGGGGATAGTAGTAGAAGCTTGGTCAAAATAGAGAGGAGAAGTCTGAATATTGTAATCCAACACACTTGAATAGTGAAACCTCCACCCGCCAGGCAAGAAATATAATTAGCATGGATGTAGGGGACAAACTAGCTTTAACTGAACCACGAGAAAAACACCTATAGTCTTTGCTCTTACCTCCCTTTGTCCACTCAGTCTATTTACTCGCATGTTCACAACTCATAATTTGGGTGTTGGCTAAGATCTGGGTTTCTTGAAATAAATTTTATCATCAACAATAATATTATTCCAACAATCTCCTACTTGGACATTATATGTTAGAGAAATAATATCATGGATTGTAGTCACAATAATAAATGTCAAATAATGATTTGGCATTATACAACCATGATAACAAAATATTTGACATATCTATTTATCCTCTCACTTAGCATTTTAAGGTCCAAAAATGACTTACTCCAGCTGTGTTAGTGTGTATTTGTGATTTAGTGTCAATTGGCATTATTTTGGAAAATTCTGCATAATTGGCCAATTTGAGCAGTTTCTATAAGTTAGCCATAACTCGAGCTACACTTGTCCAATTAATGTGATTCTTGTCTTGTAGGAAATCTAAGAGATATATCTCGAACTTAGATGAATACCTCCAAGGCTGAATCACATGATTAGTTATCTGAATTTTGAGTTGAAGCTAACACCAAAATTTTGCCTCAGCCTATCCTGGGCAGCCTGACCTCTGCACACTAATCAGACCATATCTGGAGCTACACAAGTCCAATTAAGGTGAAACTAAGCCCAAATGGAAGCTAAGACATAATTCCAAAACTTTCATGAAGCTTCTAGACTTGAATCCAACAAATTGGGCATGGAAATGGAGCTACAAATGAAGGGTAGAATGCTAAAAAAATGGGCTCTATAGAATTGGACTTTTAAGGCCCCAGTTGGCATAGATCTTGAGCCCATTGCACCATCCTTTGATCCAACACACACTCAGCCAGCTGGAGACTTGTAAGCTATTAGAAGAAGTAGAGAATGTAGTCTACAATTGAGCTAGAACATGCAAGGCAGAGGCAGGAAGCAATCAGATAGCTTTCTACCTACTCCCACTAGCCAGCATGCTGCCTTCTTTCTTCTACCCGGGCAAGGCCATTTGTTAAGAGTCTCTTTTTGCTTTAGTTTTTAGGGTAGTATTTCATGGTGTATAGAGCAAGATTTTTCTCTCCTTTTTTCTATATTTTTCTACCTCCATGGAAGGCTAACCTTGTAATCATCCAAGGGTTGACACTTGAAGATTAATGTGGAGATCTTG
>JANHAO010016872.1:0-14192 GCA_026873985.1 Saraca asoca
ATTATATATTAGCCCGTTTATTTTAATAAAATAAAAAACATAATTATTTGTAGCCCATTAGAAGAATTATAAAATAATTCTTACAAATAATACATCATTTATAATTATTTGTATTTCTATTGGTAAAATTATATTAGCTATTTTAGAGTGTTTAATCAAATTTGTACGACATATTATATTGCATTATTTTCACCAATCATTAATTGAGAAAATTATTTTCTATTCTTAATAGTGGTATGCATTGTTACACTATCCACAGGATATAAATTATTAATATTGATTTTTTATCCAACTAAAGATTAGTGAATATCTATACTTTTAGAAAGATTGAAAATAATTTTTATTTTTTAATACTGTTATCATCAATCAAATGATCAATTTTTCTTCCAAGGAATTCAAAGAAATTTGTAACATCTAAATTTGTTACATCGTAAAGGTTATGGTTGAAGACATCATTCTCGTAAACAAAATTTGCCTACGCATTTTTTTTAGTGAGGCTGGAGAAAGTTCTACAAGATGTTTGAACAAATGATAAGTATGTGACTAATACCTTTTCATACCACATCAGTAATATATATTTCTTGAACCTTTTGAGATTGTCATTTTTTTCTCATTGTTCTCTAGCTTTTGGTGGTAATAAGAAATTTTATGATTATTTATAATCACAATAATTGGAATAATTAATTTGCCTTCTTCCACGACCATGATTGTAACTGTGGCCTAATCCATACCCAAACATTTTACTTGTTATTTTGTTCAACCACAAGAAAATATGAAAAGTATTAAGAATATATATAGAAATATATTAAGTTTATCTTTCTTCGGTATTGTTACTTTAGGAGCATATTTGATGTATGAAATAATAGATAATATATTATATTTTTTTATAAAGAATAACAAAATATAGTAGAAAATAATAAAATTACATAATAACAAAAGTAAAAAATATTCAATATTAATAAGAAATAGAAGAATTTAATTTAAATTTTCTCCATTTCACTTCAAGTCTTATAGCTGATGTTGTTCCTCCTTCGTCTTTGCAAGCTACATTCATCAATATGATTCATCCTTTGCAAAAATCATTGTGCTGCCTCTCCAAAATAGTTGTTTGCTATTGATTCTTCACCTGCTTCTTGTAAAGCCTCTCAAGCACCCGCTTTGCCTCACATTATGGAAAACTGGACAAATCATAATAGCATGGAGCAATGTCAGCTAACCATTCCCCATGTATATTGATCACGATATGAATAAAATTCTAATTGGTTGTCTTTCACTGTTGCGGCTATCCCAAAGAGTTTTGGGGGAATTGGATTTTTTTATCTTTCATGATCTGATTTGAGGTCATGCTGAAATTTATTGCCATTTTAGGGCTTTTCTTGTAGAATTTAGCTGAGTACTCTCCCTTCTCCCTCCCATTGATCCCCTGTGAAAATGGGATTTCTGTGGAACAAAAGTAAGATTGAAAAGTTAATGATGGCCGGGAAAGTCACAATCGACTGCAACAATAAATCTTGTTCTTCGAGACCTACAAAATAAGAACACAAGTGACTGGAATCGAAGCTCTGGAAAGCATTCCAACAGTCAACTTAGTAATTCTGTGAGAGAAGGTAAAAATAAAAATAAAAGTGTAACCCCCTATCAAGAGTGCATACATTGATATATATAGAGGAGTAGTGCTAGGCTAGTGTCTTTGGGCTTGAGTCTGTTTGATCGATTTTTGGTCCGGTCGAACGATCATGATCAAACAGTCATAGTTCAAAACATTTATTTTAAGCTGTATCAACAATGATGCAGAATTATTATTATAATCATCTATATATAAAATTTCAAGACTCAAAAAAGAATGAGATAAACTCAACCAATCTACTGATAAATCAAAGGGATATGATGGATATGCACAAAAACATAATCATTTGAACGTAAAATCACCTAATCAAATTTTTACTTGATAATTTTACTCATGATCAAGCCCAATCCATGAGCACTATAATGATAAAAAGTTCAGAACGAAACGGAGTCAACTAGTTCCGTTTGAGATTTTGATGATTTTTCATTGATAACAAGTGTATGAGAAATATAAAAAAGAAAAGGATAAAATATATCTTATATTTTTTAAATTTTATTAGATGAAAAAATATTCTCTTAAATTTTAAAAATATACAAATCATATTCTTAAATTTAAAAAATATTACAAATTAATCCCTTAAAGATTAAAAAAACTATGAAGACATTTAGTTTTCTATTAATTTTAACTTTAAATTAATAAATATGTTGCATATATGAATTTTATGATTTAAGTTTAAAAAATAATTAAAAACAATAATACATTTAGTATAGATTTTGTACTTTATAGAATAAGAAATATGACTTTAATAATATCTACGCAACATTTTTATTAATTTAGGATTAAAATTAATAATTGATTAACTTTCTTCAAATTTTAATAAGATAATTCGTAAGTTTTTCTTAAAGTTTAAAAATGTAATTTATAGATTTTTAAAGTTTAAAAAGATAATTTATTATCCAACAAAACTTTAATGTGCAAAAGGTTATTTCTCGGGAAAAATATTGATTATTAGCCTTTGATAGTATAGAATTTTAACGAAACGGTTTTAATCAAAACACGATTAGCCTGAAAAATTTCGTGAAAAAAAAAACTAGGCAAAAGTAATATAAATATCAAAAGAAAAATAATTTTCTAAAGTAAGTGTAATCATTAATAGAAAATATCTTATTCAATAAATAAACGATGACTTTTAAAGATGGAAAAAAAAAAAAGAACATATGTACAAATATTCACAACCATCGTCTGATCTTTTTCCTATATGAAGCATTGGCGATTTTGTTTCAACCGGGCCCATAACCGTGAGGTCCGAGGATCGAAACCTGGCTCTGAGAAGGAGTAGTTTCACATAATCTGTTGGTAAAACAGGATTTAATTCCAGCTTCCAACAATTTTTGTGCCAGCATTTGGCGTCGGAGTAATTCCTAGAGTGTTCCAGCTTCCAACAATTTTTGTGTTTTTTAGATTAGCATCGGCTTAATTCCGATTTCCAACTTTCAACTATCACACAATCTGTGGTTAAAACAGGACTTCTGTGCTTCCAACGTGCTTCGTTTAAGCTACAATGTCAAACCGCCAAACTCAGGGTAGGCAAGATGGTAACAAGGGTTTCATCAAAGCGCAGAAAAAATTTGTTCCCAAACACTCCAACTTCAATCCTAAAGGATCAAATTCGAACCCAACTCTCTCAAATTCCCTTAGACAATCCGATGCTCCAGTTGGGATTAGTGCTTCTGTGTCATCATCGATGAGTAGGATTCACAAGGGGGATAATGGAGAATGGGTGTCAAACAGAACTCAGGATGGCAATTTCGTAAATTACTTGCCTCAGGATGAGGCTGTGGCAGCTGGGCTTGGGGCGGAGGAAGGAGGTCTGGATGCTGTGGAATCTCAGAGAGTTGTCGATCTTTTGAATAGGGAGTTGTCTCGGTTGCTCAAGCTGAATCCCAGGGAATTCTGGAGGGAAGGTATTTGTTTAAATGTAATCATGACCTTTTTACACAATGTTTTCTGTAATGAATTATATACGGAGATTGAGGATTCGGCGAAAAAAAGACGCTAAGCAGAAGACAAATTCATGGGAATCATAATCTCAATGAAACCGTGGAAGAGATATCATAGTGCAAAGTAAAGAGAATGGAATCTAAGCCTTTTTTATATGTTTGGGAGGAGAGAAGTGGAGTGAAGTAACATATAGCCTATATTTAATCAGACTGCAACATGATGTAGAAATTTTCCATAGTTCTTACTGATTACATGTAAAATAATTTACGGTGATGGAATGCTTAGAAACATGAAGGAAAAGGTCGATTGTTAAGCAATTAAAGGCAAAAGCTGACTTTTTAATTCAATTTTATTGTATTAGTTATTAGTGGAATAGCACCAGAAAATAATAAATTGTCTCACTTTTTATTGTAACATCCTGAATAGTAAAGCATTTATCTTATCTAGGAATGTTTTGATGGTAGCCAGTATAACTGGTTAGTTTTGAGGCTTGCACCCTCCTCAGTGCTGAGTGCTGTCACTAATGTACTATCCATAGTCCTTATTCGGCATATATTTTATCAATTGATTCTCGGCTGTTTTGTTATTTGTTATATTTGCAGTGGCTAGTGACAAATCCTTGCATGAGTTTCTGGACAGCTTCCTGCAATTTAGGAGCAGATGGTATGACTTCCCTCATCGTGGGGCAAAAGGAATAGTTGCTGGGGTCATTGTTGGAGAGCTCGATTTAAGCCGACGTGTTTTTATGGTATTGTATCGCATGTAAGTTTCCATTAAGTTTGACTGTGCTTGTCATTTCTTTTTCGTTGGTGTTCTTAAATTTCACTACTATATTCATTAATATAGAATATATGTTTGGTTACTTTGGTAGATCTTCCAATAAAGATCCTGGTGCCCGGGCTGCTGATAGCCTCAGTGTGAGAGATCACGAAGGTGGGTTTTCTCTCATCTTTCCCTAGTTTGTGCCTTTGTGGAAAATGGAATTCAATTTAGCAAAAAAACCATGAATTGTTTATGATTAACCACTAGATAGTTTAGTCTTGAGCTTTTTCAAATACTTTATATCGATTCTAATATAGCATTAGAAGTTTCAGTTGATATTGAGAAAAAGTAAGAATGTAGCATGAGAAGTTTATTGTGAAATAAAATCAAGTTTGTGTTGATTTCCTATAAACCTGGGATTTATAAGCCATTTGCATACATGGTTAATAGAACTTAACATTCATACCAATGGTGGCAATAGATTTTTAAAAATCTATATCAGAATGTTGTTTTATTATTATTATTATTAATTTCTATGTTTAATGTTAGGAATCTTAATAACACATGTATTATTAGGATAATTATTTCTAGAATTAGGCTTCTGTTGGGAAATCACTCCAGACTATTCTTTATTGTTTCTGGATCGCTGTTGTTCACTGATTCTGCATGTAGTTCTTTTGCAGGAGAAGAGATTGCTTGACTTGCCAACTCTATTAGATATATGTGCCATATACAGTCATGAAAATGAAGAGTTGACCAGATTGCTGGTAAGATAAGAATTTAATTGACACTGCTTTAATAGTTTAGCATCTCTTTAATGTAGCATGTATCACAAATCTACTCTATATAGCTTTAGGTTCTATTATATTCAATAGATTTAACTTTAACAAGAAGGATCTTATAGGAATTGGAAGTTTTTCTTTGACATTGGAGGGTATTGATCAATTTTTGTGCGCATGACTCCCATGTGTACCTTCCCTGTGGTGATATTTATTTCAATGGGAGCAGGCTTGGTTGTTTGTAGTTATTTCAATCTGGGGATATATTTTGTCTACCCAGCCATCATTATACTGACTAGAGTACTTACATGCATTTAACTTGAGATGCCTATTTTTTTTTTCTTTTCTTTTTCTCTATGTCTCTCTTATATATTTAAAAATTTATACCTTTCAGGTACGAAATGCATTGATTGCTCAGCCTTGGATCCATGATAATCTTACTGCAGTAATATCTCATTTCCTAGGAATTGTCCACACGATGCATGAACGTTGCAGTTCATCATTGGAGGTATCTTATTTTTGTTCTTTTTTTTTCCCTAAAAAATTAACAAAGCTACCCCATCTAATGAGATAAGACTTGGTTGTTGTTGTAAATTGGCAAAGCTTAAATGTGATATGTCATATGGCAATATAAATCTTAATGTTTCAAATTGTAAAACCAAGGTATAAATGGGTGATGCACTAAGAGCTATTGCATGGCCTTGGTCAGCAGTGATTCTACGTTTTGTAGGGTGATAATCACTGAGAGAAATTGATGTGTAAAATGCACAGTGGAGTATTTCAGTATTATTCAAATCTTCATCCAGAATTTACTTCTGATTGCTATGTCAATAAATGTTATTAAATCTTCCATTCTTTAACATTGCTTCCTTTTGAGAGTATGTCTGACACTGTGAAGAGTGAATGCTGATATTTTCGATCTTCTTTTTTGACTATGATGTTTACTATAGTTTATTTGAGTACTCTTTATTCTGACTTTGCATTAATTATTTGACTTACCAAAGGTTCATTGAAGCATAACTGTATCTTTTTGCGGATTATGTACAGGTCTTATTTTCTTCTGGAAAACCTGACGATCACAATGCTACTCAACTTCTAGCTAATCTACTGGAGGTAAATTACTATATTCTTTTGAACTATCCTCCCCCTGCAGGACCACAAAATCTTATGCATTTTTTTTATTCGATGATAAACACCAATTCTGTGTATGAAAGCTTTCAGATACCTATGACATGGGTGATATATTTCCTTAGTACTTTCAGTGAAGAAAGTTAAATGAAATTTGTGTGTGCCAAGGGCGCAAAACCCAAATTCAAAAGGCACCCTCTATGATAATAAATAAAAGAGTAAGTGTTAAGTAGACAAAATTTACGCAAAAGGTGAAAATTGGAAGTAGATAAAACTAGAAACTATACGAGGAAACTTTTCTTCAGTATATGAGTTTGGCTATTCCATAACCAGCATATCCTTTCCAACCAGGTACAATCTCCAACCATCTGTTTAACCCTTTTCATTGTCAAGTATTCTCAAATCAGGCAAAGCTCAAAAGCAGCCACAGGAGCATAGACTTGTAATTCCTGGAAACCTTAACTACATGGTAGCAGATTAGCAGATGACTAATAGTATCTTAACTATCTTGCATACACAACCCCGCCATAGCACACCTCAGCTCAGATTTTTCATAGATAATATCTTAAGTACTTTAACTCCTGCCCATATGAAGATGGCAACCTTAGGTGGAATTTTGCTATACGCAATGGCTTTCCAAGGAATCATATATTAGTCAGTGCTCCCTAGCTTTTCTTTTGAAACATATAATAAGAATTTATTTAAATCCCAATTAGTTTACTCATGTTGCAATATGTTAATGTAATACTGATGCTTGTTCTTGTGATAGGTGATGGATTTTATAAATGATGCAGTTGTATCAATGGATGCTTTTGTTAGTGCATACAAACCAGCTGCTATATTCTTTTCGTGCCCAGCTGAAATGAGGTATCTTTTACCATTGAAATGCTTCTAAGATTGAATGACTAAATTTTCTATGGTAGAAATCTGTTAGTATAGCGGAGTTGTGGTTTGAGTCTGATTTATTAGCCTGAATAAGCCAACATTCAATGGAGGGGATGTTTATATGGTCTTTACGCTTTTTATGCTCATTTTTTTCTGTAAGATGCTCAATATTGCTATCTATTACATGTTCACATGAGACGATTTTTATATGCCTTGTCCAATCTTCTATTTTGTTTGTAATGCGCTAAGGATCCATGTTGAGCTTTTTATTGGAAAGAATCTGTAGTCAGAGTGTTGAATCTTTTTCCTTGTAAATTATCAAATTTTCTGGTGTGCATTTGTGCAGTTATGGGAATGAAGAGCTTCTAAATCTCCTTGCCAAATTGCATGATGTACTGCTTCCATCCTTGCAAAAGGGGTTCCATGTTATTTTTGCCGGCAGACAAGATGGAAGATTCTGTAATGTTGTTGTGAGTTTGAAGATGTTAAGAATGAGATTAGTGAAGCTTGGCTGGCAATTATTGCACATTTGTTATCTAAGTGATGAAATGTTCAGAGATTGCTTGCCAGTACCCACTGCCACAAAGATGTTTCCTGCCAATGTAGAGGACCCAGTTATCAGAGCTGATATTCTACTTCAAACTTTTAGAGAAGTCAATGCAGTTTCACTAAATTTTCTGGAAAGCCAGCTGAAGGAAACATTTCTACAACACATTGAACAGAATGGAAATATATTAAGAAGCATTGAGAACTTGCGAGATAGTGGTAAATCCTTGTTACATGCATAAGTTTAATTCATTTTCATTCATTCTTCATTTTGGAAATCAGATTCACAGTAGTTCTTTTATAGATCTTGGGCTTACATGGCTTTTGTTAAATAGCATGATCTGCTGATTCAACAAAGTTTTTAGGTGGCTTAATATGTTATCCTCTTTTAAAATATACAGAGGAATAAGGTCATTCTGACCCATTAAAATTAATTTATTTATCTATCAAATTGTTGGTATGTTGTTTCATCAATAATAGTAGGTAGCATAGTGTCTTGCCCTGTTTTCTAATGTAGTTTTTCTTACTCAGGATGGATAGTAATTGATGATGAACAGTTCCAGTATTTATCTGGGTTTATGAGTTCTCCAAAAGAGATTCACAAGGAACCACCTCCCTCCGTTTCCCCTGTGATGGGCAATACATCGCAGATGGATGAAGATGCTGCTATTATAGAGTCCAAAATTAGTCAAGTAAGGGATCTTTTCCCTGATTATGGTAAAGGGTTTTTAGCTGCATGCCTTGAAGTCTATGACCAGAATCCAGAAGAGGTAATTCAAAGAATTTTAGAGGGAACCCTCCATGAAGACCTGCAATGCTTGGACACTTCACTCGAGACAGTGCCAGCAGTGAAGGCTACCTCTGTGAACAGGAATGATAAAGGAAAAGGTAAATTAATTGATTCTGTGTCAGCATCCTCGAATAATGTGGTTGTTGTTAATGGGAAGCAACAGACAAAGGGGCCCTTGACTTCGTCCTCAGCTTCACTTGGAAAATTTGTGAGGAAATCTAAAGCTGACTCTTCTGATCTCAGTATTCTGGATAAAAAGGATGACAAAGATACGTCAAGAACTGCAGCCCTAGTTTCACAATATGAATATGAAGATGAATACGATGACTCTTTTGATGACCTGGGTCTGAGTGTCGCAGACTCTGGAATAGAGGAAAATGAAATACTGGCTGATGAAGTGAATGAGAAATTGGGAAAATCCTGGGCAACGGAGACTGGTAACTCTACTCAAAATGCCACTAATTCAAAATGGGGTTCTAGGAAAAAGCCACAGTATTATGTCAAGGATGGTAAGAATTACAGTTATAAAGTGGCAGGGGCAGTGGCAGTTGCTAATTCCAATGAAGCTTCACTAGTTACACAAGCTCAACAAGAACTAATATATGGGCTTGGACGTGGTGGCAACATTCCTCTTGGTGCAGTAAAGAAGCTGACAGATTCTTACAAGGATGACGATAACCAAATTGGTGTTTCTGAAACTGAAGGGAGAGGGGTTTTGGGCAAACCGGGAGGCAGGGTAAGGAAGGAAAGGGGAAACCCAGTTGAACCTAATGAACAGCAGGAGAAACAGTCTGACGTCTCAGAGATGGGAGGGAGAGGGTCAAATTACAGAGGGCGAGGAAGAAGGGGAGGAGGAAGGAACAATCATTACAGAAAGGACCAAGCCATGAAGAAGCATTTCTCTGGGTTGGGTGGCTATTAGATACAAATGAATCTTGATACATTTCTTACAGTCTACGTCTTATGGTTGGTTACCAAGCACCGAACTTTTGGATGCTTGGCTGCAGCCCATTAGGTGCACAGCCTATGGAAGGGACAGTGGCATTTTCTGCCTGTATTATTTTTAGTTTTTCTTTTCACTGCTTTTTTGGGCAAATGATTGGAGTGTTCTATGTATACCAATGATAATTTTGTTTGAAGGGAGAGCATGTCAAATGGGCAATCGAATCTCACAGTTCCAACATTGTAATGAAAAAAACACCATAATGCTTTTCCTTTGACCGCTTTATTTCTGAAGTAACTAGTTAGATTGAATTGTTTCATAATGAAAATTTTTAACGAAACTCCGGCCTGCATCTGCGCTGAAGGCCTCCGAGCAGCAACCACCTGTGTCTGCCACAATTATATTCACATTCAGATTAATATTATGCTCGAGTTTCAGCACAGATTCACATATTTGTCTAACTTCTATAAAAAAAAATTTTACCTTTATTAATTTTTAAAAATAAATTTTCAACTTTGTAGTTTCTACGAATTTTTCTGTAACACGTGTAAAAAATTTAAATATCTTTAAACTTGTTATGAAAAAAACTATTTCTTATCAATAAGTTTTAAGAAATATAAGCACTTTTCATACTTGCTTGAAGATTATATTAATTTATGAAAAGAGATTTAACTTATTATACTCTCAAAGTTCATGTCGTTATTTTGAAAAACCTAAAAAACAAGTTGGAAGAAATGTTGTATGAATAATTGATCCGAATGGAATTTAGTACGGTCAATATTCTTCATGCGCACGTGTCAATTGTCAAACCACTCCCCATTGCCCTCTATATTATGCAACCCATCTATTTCTCCCTTCCCTTTCCCTCTGTCACTCGAAACCAGTATTGTCCAGATCATCAAACAACCCGATTCCTCAAATCGGATCCTAAAACGGGTGCTGACACGACACAATTGCTTGTGTGAGATTACGCCATGGAAACAGAGCAGCCAGCCAATTCCACTTACATGGGACGGAGTTACAGCGAATTGAGCATCACCGATCATTCCTCTTCTGCTTTCAGCGACTGCAACAGTGACAGATCTGGTGAATTCTCCACGGCTTCTTCACAAAGTCGTCGCCTTCTCATTGCTTGTGCTTCAGAGAATTCCGATGATTTCATTCGTCAGCTTGTCTCTCATCTAGAATCATGTTCAATTGACGACCAAAAACAAGCCGCCATGGAGATCCGACTACTCGCTAAGAACAAACCAGAAAATCGCCTCAAAATCGCTGAAGCTGGCGCAGTTAAGCCCTTAGTGTCGCTTATTTCTTCTCCTGACCTTCAGCTCCAGGAATACGGTGTCACAGCGATTTTGAATCTTTCACTGTGCGACGAGAACAAGGAGTTAATATCTTCATCGGGAGCCATTAGGCCTCTCGTTCGAGCTCTTAAGACAGGGACATCAACCGCCAAGGAGAATGCAGCTTGTGCTTTGCTTCGTCTTTCGCAAATAGAAGAAAACAAAAAGGCAATTGGGAGGTCAGGAGCCATACCTCTTCTAGTGAGGCTTCTAGAAAATGCTGGATTCCGCGGGAAGAAGGACGCCTCAACTGCGTTGTACTCGCTGTGTTCGGTGAAGGAGAACAAGTTGAGGGCTGTTCAAGCGGGGATTATGAGGCCTTTAGTGGAATTCATGGCTGATTTTGAATCGAAAATGATGGATAAGTCAGCGTACGTGGTGAGCGTGCTGGTATCGCTACCGGAGGCGAGGACAGCGTTCGTGGAGGAAGGAGGGATACCGGTGTTGGTGGAAATCATAGAGGTGGGGACGCAGAGACTGAAGGAAATAGCGGTGGTGATACTGGTACAGATTTGTGAGGACAACATGGGGTATCGTACGATGGTTGGTCGCGAAGGAGCAATTCCAGGCCTGATTGCTTTGTCGCAGTCCGGCACCAATCGCGCCAAGCAAAAGGTCAGACACTATGCACTCCCCGTTGGTAATTCCAACTCTCTCTGTCCGACACTGACGTGGCTGGGTATTGAGTTGGAAGAACATCTACTACTGCTACATCAGTTTCCGTTGACTGAAAGATTATTGGTTCGAATTTTATCAGTTTTACAAGGGACATGGCTTGTTTATAATTACAATTTATAAATGATATTTTCCGACCAAAAAAAAAAAATCAAATTTTATATCATCTGTGGCTTATTGTTTCTCGACATTCCAACAGGCTGAGACACTGATAGAGCTTCTGCGGCAACCAAGATCCGGCAATGACGCAGCCAGAGCGTAGAAGTGTAAGCATAAGGCTCAACTCCCCACTCCCTACTGTGGAAACCAGATAATCAAACTGTGAAGCGGCACAACACCAAATGAAAGAGGAAGTTTGGTAAATTTGTGACTTGTGATACCATGCCAGTTTGGTTGGCACGCCCACCACTAGTTTCAATCTTTTTCCGTTTTGATTTTATGGTATCAGTTACAAATATAAATATGGTAATAGAGTTGGTTAAGAATTGGAAGTTTAGATGGATAAGTAAATCAGTAGACATCTTTTTGCAAAGTTCTAGTCAAAGTGTTCTTCTATCGCACGTCATCTTTATTTTCTAGTTCTCGTGATTAGCGTACATGAGGACAATAAAACCAATCAAACAAATGGCAGGAAAGGGTGTGGTAAGCAAACACCCATTTGTCATTATAATATCTGTGTTTTTTCTATTTCTCTAAATAAGAATAATTTAATAGATTGACCCCTGTACCATATACCGTTATTCAATTGCGGTTAGTCGTTGGGTGGGGCTGTGGGTCCCTTGCATTTGACGGCTGGTTGCCTTCCTTATGAGAGATTCTTGCCAGTATTCTATTCTTTTCTGTTTTTTATTACTATATTTTGTTCTTTCTTTTGAAATTTCATTGTTAGTGACTCAATCGGCATTTATAATAAGATAGACATTGAATCTCAAGAGAAAAGGAAATTAAGCAGCCATAATCCATATACCTAGTAAAAGTGGTTATATTGTCTCCCTTAAAATTTATGTTATAGACATTTTCTTTGAAAAAACTTTGAATTAGAAAAGATAGCGTGTCTGCCAACTAAAAGTAAATGGAAACAATAACTGTTGTCATTGTCATTATTTGATAAAAATGGTAAGAAAAAAGAGACAGTTATTAAACAAGAGCTAGGATGAGAAAAATAAGTAAATTTTGAGGTGCATGTACAGTCACAAGTTAAGTTTTGTGAAGCCAATGTACATTTAACCATTTAATCCTGGGTACTTTGTTCCCACAGAGTCATCATTCATGACGTCAAAGAGATTTTATTTGGGTTGGAGGATGCCAATGAAACAACCATCCGATCATCAGCCGCCGAAAATTGACCATGTCCAAACAAATTCTCATATTAGCCATGTGCTTTTCTTTTGAAAAACACCCACAGACAGAGAAGAGAGGAACCCACAACTTCATATAACAGGCCATTTGTAACCATGCATAGTACCACCTTGCCAGCATTTTTGAGTACCTTTTACTCTAACAAGGACAACCTTAAATCATTAGGTATCCAAAACAGAATTAAGAAAAAGCGACATTGTATCAAAATAGTACCTTGACAGACTGCAGACATAGGCTCAATGTGGGCCGTTAATGGCCCGAACCAGCAGCATCAGCAGAGAGACACCATCTCTCCAACCTGGGCCTTGAGATGCAGCCAAGGCCCAAAATGCATGTAATTGGATGAAAACCAGGGAAACCCAGCATTTATTCGGAGATTCGGATTCTGAGGTAAGACTGGCATCCGATTCCCACCTAAAAAAGGAACATGTTTAACTTTAAGACTTGTGTAACATGTACTTGTTTAATCATTGAACCAAACTCTCTGGTAGAAATTTCTATGATATCAATAAAAGAATTGATTTCTATCAATTAGTAAAGTTACAGAATATTTCTAGACATTCCAAGTCAAAATGAAGGCATATTGCAACTCCAATTTTCATAAACCATATCTTTTTTATGGTAGATTGCGAAATATTTCCTGTAAAACTCTTACGCATCTTTAATTGACTTGGTGAGAAATTAAAGTAGAAACAAAAATCATCTAGACGTCCAAATATTTAAACAATAGAGAAATGGGATACCAAATAAGATTTCCACAAATCGTTAGTCAAGAATCATGTCCTTACTACTTGAGAGGACTTATACCACACAAGTCATGCTTTATAAAATTGAAATCTATGTTCTGACAAGAATATCAATAATCTGATCCATGTTTTTGTTCATTCACTTGTAAGAATAATCAAATGATAATTGTAAGAATAATCAAATAATTAGGATGCGTGAAATTAAAATACTGAAACAGAGATCTAACTTGTTGCAATCATGATAATCGTACTTACAATCTACAAAATAAAATAACTAGGATTTTCCTCTGCAAATCCCTCTCTTCTTAAGCAGTCTCTCAATGGGGCAAAATGCTCAGATAGATAAAACTGTCTCTTGTAGAATGCAGAGGGGACCTAGCCAATATATTAACCCTAGGACCCTCCCATCATGAGCTTTAGGATTAAGGCCTACACTATGAGACCCACACCAATCAGTAACAGATGTCATATTCCAATGTTAGTGAATCACCTTAATAGATTAATGGGCTATCTTGCATCTACTTATAAATTATATATTAGCTTGTTTATTTTAACAAAATAAAAAATAAAATTATTTGCAGCTCATTAGAAGAATTATAAAATAATTCTCACATTCTCCCACTTGGGCAAAAATAATTATGTTACTTTTAATAAAATATTTTATTTTT
>JANHAO010016873.1:0-14199 GCA_026873985.1 Saraca asoca
GGAAGGAGAGGTTACATGCATTAATTATAAGCTACAGTTGCATTACATCAAGCAATAAATAGAAAAGACAGTATAGGCTACAATCTGGCTGTTTGCAGTACATAGGCTACGGAGGTGGATCTTTTAGACTAGTTATAGGCTTATGACTATTGCTTGACGTCATTTCAGTCATACAGAGGGTTAATGACTCAGTGTTGAAATTCAGACTTCGCGATCCTTGCGAGATGCTGAGGAGGCGAGCTTGGTACTGCTTAGAGGAGCCAACGAGCTCTTGTGAGGAGGTCGGTCATTCTTTATAAGTGCCTTGCTGGGACATCGTGCAGCGAGGTATAGTTCGCTAGGGAGGAACTTGCTGATGTGGTCTTGACGGTCGAACTATCTTCTTTATTCGAGGACCCACTGCCTCGCCTCGAGGCCATTTTTCATAATATGAAGCTTTTTGAAGGCTTCTTGCTGAGGCGCGGGGGCTGGTCTTTGTTTCCTCGGGGATCCGTCCTTGTGAGGCTAATTTTAGTATACAACATAAATATTCTACAATATTAAAATATCAATAATGGAAATTTATTGCTATTTATTAATTGTAATCTCCATTAAAATTATTTAATCATTGATTAAGTAACACTTTTAATCACATTAGAATACTTAATTAATTATTTCAAATTTCAAAGGTGTTTATTTAATTGAACTCTTGAATTAACAACATTTTGCAATCTAATTTTTCTTTTAACATTGGATTAAAGAGATTCTATTATGTGTGACCCATTAGATTTCTTTGCATATTGGCAATGAATTCGTTTGCAAGTTTCTATAAGCTTAACTTAATTAAAACTCCTTTTAATGCAAACACAAATTCTCTAAATTGTTCAAACAAATTTATAGATCAAGATTGGCTTCTAGCAAAGTAACATAACCACCCAAATGCCAAGAATAAATTTGTAAAAATCAAAACCTTTAATGATAAGGTGTTAATGTGTAATTCAATCTCTTCATCTCTTGATATTTAAATAAGACTTAGGGTACGGTTTAAGTGTTAACCCTAATTTGAACATCTAATTGTAGATGTATGTTTGACTATGTATTATCTCACAATTGATTATACATAAAACTCTTTTTACATATAAATCAATATGTAGGCTTATAATTTTGATTATAGCACAAGTATCAAACATATTTTGAATATATTTCTTTGTTACCAAAAAGAATGAATTTTTTTTTATCAATCATCACCTTCATATATTTTGTGATGCACCTAACAATGATTGTACCTACTCTTTAAGAGTGCAAGTCTACAATAATATCAAAGTACATGACTCTATATATAAGGTACTATGTTAATTTCAAATATAAGGATCACTTACACCATTTGTCACATGAGAAATCCATTTACATATAGTAGCATTCTATATAGTTTCTCATGATGGGTGAATGTAGTCATATGTTTCATAACATATACCCAAATATTTGTCCAAATATCAACATATCAAATAATGTATGAGATCACTATATTCTTCTAGAAGAATGTGATATAATATATGCTGCTTTACTCATTAATAATTGGTATCATGTTTTCTTAATTATTCAACAACTAAGGATATGTTAGAAATACAACTATATGTATAAATCATTTCATAATTATAATACCGATTGTAATTTATTTATATACAATCATATTATTTCAAGGACTTTATCTAATATACATATATATATATATGTATCAAAACACACACATGTATTAAAACTAAATTAATAAAGAGGCCAAAATATCATGTTTTATTAAATATGTTAAGATATGTAATATCTATGACGTTACAACTGATTGTCTCTAAGGCATCTATACTTGACCTAGAGCCAATCACCCTTGTATTTGATCCTAATTCTTTCTAGATGACGATAAAGCTTTTGTTAGGATAGAGCCTTAATAAGGGAATTAACTATATTGTCATTCGTAGAAACCCATTATATTCTTATTTTATTACACTCTATGATCTCTCTGATCAAATTGTAACACCTCATGACATGTTTGGATCTTTGATGAGTCTTTGGTTCCTTAGCTTGTGCGATGGCTCTATTGTTATCATAATAACAATGTCAGGAACTACCCCTAATTTTGTGAAGAACTTCTTTATCCAAACAACTTTCCTGTGTTGCTTCTGAAGCAACAAGGAATTATGTTGTAGAATTTGCTATGGTATTTTGCTTTGGAACCTTTCCAATATACTGCATGTAGTATTTTGTTTAGAACCTTTCTAACATACAATATCTCCATTAAAAGTAAATACAAATCTTGACTATGATTTGTAATCATCTTCATTTAATTAAAAGCTTGAATCTATGAAACCTTTGATTCTCAAATTAGGGTCTCCTTCATATATCAAAAGTACATCATTAGTTCTTCTTAAGTACTTAAGGATGGTTTTGACTGTACTCTAGTGACCTTTAGCTAGATTGGCTTAATATCTACTAGTGACACTTAGTGCATAGGAGATATCAAATCACGTATATAGCATAGCATATATGTTTGATTCTATTGTCGATGCATAAGGAGTCTCATTCATGCATTTTTGTTCATCTTTTGTCTTAGAATATTGTTTCCTAAATAAGTGAACACCATGAGACATGGCTAAGAACCCTTTCTTAGACCCATCTATGCAACCTCTTTAGCATATTATCTATGTCTGTGAATTGGGAAAAGCCAAGCAAGCTTTTGGATCTATTCTTATAGATTTTCATACCAAGAATGTAGCTTACTTCTCCCATATCCTTCATGGAGAATGTCTTGGTCAACCATAACTTAATAGATTATAACATGGGAATATCATTTCTTATAAGCAATATGTCATCTACATACAGTAATAGGAAGATGACTGCACTCCCACTAACCTTCTTGTACACACATGGTTCATCAAAGCTTTTAATGAAGTTAAAAAATTTGGTTGCTTCATCAAAATGGATGTTCTAACTTCATGAAGCTTGCTTCAGTCCATATATGGACCTCTGAAGCTTGCATACCTTGTGAGGTTTAGTTTTAAAGAAAAAACATTTAGGTGTATCATATATACATCTTCTTTTTAGGTTTCCATTAAGGAGAGCTTATTTTGACATCCATTTGTCAAATCTCATAATTATGGTATGTAACTACTGCAAGAAAAATCTTAATGGACTTTAACTTGGCAACTAGCAAAATGGTTTTCTCACAGTCAACACCTTGTACTTGCTTATAACTTTTTACCATAACCTAGCCTTCTAGGTTTGTACTTTGCCATTTGCATTTGTCTTTCTCTTAAAGATCAACTTGTACTCAATAGGTTTTATTCCCATGATAGAGTGATCGAATCTTATACTTGATTTTATACACTACATCCATTTTAGATTTCATGACTTCTTGTTACTTCAAGGATTCAATATATAATATTACACTTGGTAACTAGTAGGTTCATTGTTGTTCCCTTATATGAGGAGAAAATCATATCTTTCAAGTTCATGTTGTTCCTTATTGGATCTTCGGAGTACAAGTGTACTTTGAGTTTGATTATTTATCTTAACTCTTTGAGACACTTGACCAGGCTCATCCTTAATCATGTGATCTATGTTATTTTGTGATTCTTGAACCTCTTCAAGTTCTACTTTACTCCCACTAGCCTTTTCAAGGATAAACTCCTTTTGCAAAATGGTAGCTTTTGTTAAAACAAACATCTTTTGCTTAACAGGGAGTAGTAACCTCTTGTTTTCTTAGGGTATCTCACAAACAAACATTTATCACTCTTAGGTCCCAACTTATCTGTGATTATCCATTTCACATAAGCAGAACATCCTTAAATCTTCATGTCTAAATGACTTGGCTTATTTTCAAACCATGGCTTGTATAATGTCTTATTAACAAACTTTATTGGACACAATTAAGAATGTATGCAGCAGTTTCTAAACTATAACCTCAGAAAGAGATTGGTAAAGTTGCAAAGCTTATCATGGAATGCACCATGTCAAGAAAGGTAAGGTTTCTCCTTTCTCAAACTCCATTCATTTAAGGCATTCTAGGTGAAGTCCATTGTGATAGAATCCCAAACTCCTTAAATAATCCATAAATTCTTGGCTTAAGTATTCTCCACTTTGAACGGATCTAAATGTCTTGATATTTTTTTTAGTTTGCTTCTCTACTTTAATTTTAAATTCTTTGAACTTTTCAAAGGCTTTAGACTTATATTTCAACACATGCAAGCACATATACCTATAATAATCATCAATAAAGGTGATGAAGTAAGAAAATGTATCTCTTGCTAGAGTAGTCATTAAGCCACATACATCTCTATATATCAGCTCTAGCACCTTTTTGGCCCATTCATCCTTTTCCCTTTTTCCCAATGAGGCATGATTCACAAGTTTCATATAATTCATACTCAAGTGGATTCAATTATCCTTCTTTATGTAACTTCATGATTCTAGTTTTATTAATATGACCAAGTCTACAATGCCAAAGAATGGACAGATTTATTGATTGATTAAAATTTGGTTTTTATTCATGATAGTTAAGATCTCTTGTCTTAGTTCTAGAATACATAATCCGTTAACAAGTTTGTCACTGTTATGGGTATTTTTGAAACCATGCAAAATGGGCTGGCAAAAGCCTAATAGACAAGTCTAACTAGAAGAGGCCCAACTCGTCTAAAACTAAGGTCATTGAACAAAGGCACCAGATCGCTAGGCACAACCTTGAATCACAGAACAAAGGTAGTAGCTTCAAGTCGATTGACAATGACCTCCAACTCATTGGTCAAAACATGCCACCTTATCCATCTTCCAGAAAACTCACTGTAGTTAAATTCAAGAACGGGACTAACTTGCAAATATCAACTTGCATAGCCAACTTGGATATGTCAACTTACAAGAACTAACTTGCAATTAGTTTATTATTTTTCTTTTCTGAAACACACTAAGATTGTATACCCCAGCAAATATAAATAGGGGTTAAGATTATTGTACAAAGGGAGGCTAATCTGAAAAAGGCCAATCCTTAGACATATTTAGACTGGGAAAATCCCCATAGAAACATAGATACTCTATAAACACATTCTCAGAAATACATTATCATGGACATAAGGGTTGACAATCGACTTTAGTTGAACCATATTAAAACTCCTGGTATCTTCTCTTTCTCTCTTCTTCCTCTTTCTCCAATTCTCTCTCTCTTTCATACTCAACCGGATTACAGTTTGGGGTTCACTAAACCTTATGGTTGGCTGGATTCGATTTCTGCACTTTCTTGGTCAATCGAATTCCACCGTCAACAGTCACTACTATAAAAGATGTCGCCATGTGAAAAAAATAACTTTTATTCTTAAAGGTAAAAGCAAATCCTTTTTTATCTAAATAAGAACCAGAAATAATATTCTTAAAAATTGTAGAAACATAATGACAATTATTTAGTTCTAGAAATAAGCTCATAGGCAACTCTTTAAGGTAGGTTCCTAGCTAACAACAACAACTTTTGCTCTATTCTTGACATGTAGGTCCATTTTACCTTTCTATAACTTTCTACTATTTCTTAGTCTTTGCACATCATTACAAATGTGTAAGCCACAATGATATCTAATACCCAAGAATCAATAGAACTATAAGACAAGTTTATATCTATCACAAAGATTATTTTACTTAGAGTAGAAGCTTCTTTTGCTTCATAGTCTCAAGCTAAGCTCTATAATTTTGCTTCCAATGGCCTTCTTGTCACGCCTAATCCACGGAATGTGACCAATATAGAAGGTTATCGTTAGGAAACCCCTACAAGCTTGACCATGCAAATGACATACAATTATACCAATACATAGCCATATATATGCATAACCATTTAATGAGAATCTAGTAGAGTTTCCTCTATTTTTCAGACAATCGGGCACAAGGCCTATACAATAGCAAAAGGGCTACATGCCCACCATAACCTGTATAATAATACAAAATAACAATGGCCTAGAATAACACAATTTACAACCCACTGAGCATACCACAATCAATATACATACATGTATACCATCTTACCAACTGTCATTATTTTTCTACCATTTATAGACCTTTACTCCACAGAAATAGTCCACTCGATTAAGGAGCAAATCCCGTATCAGTGTGATGTGAAGGAAGGGTATGCATATCCTGGGGCTCTAAAAATAGTGAGAAGAGAGAAGTGAGTTTCATAGAAACTCAGTGAGTAGACAATCTCTTAAAACAATAAACAATATATATGTATATATGCATATATATATGAATGTAATTAAAATTTATAATATCTAAGTTACCATACACTCAACTAGATTCCAAAGAAAATTCCTAGTGGTAATTATAACAACATAAACATCCACATCAATTCCATCCTTATTTCTCTGCCACACAAGCTAGTATCGCCACATAGGCTAGTGCCATCACACAGGCTAGTCACATATGCCATTGAATTACTAATGGATTTTCAATGGATCCAGGATCTCAATTTGTTAATTTATTTGAAATATTATGCTATAGCAATAAAAGCATAATTTCATTAGATCAAATAAATTTCTATGTATATATATATATCCAACATACCATAAAGATTTCGAAGAAAACTAACATGAAAATAAAATTATTTAGCAAAAACCAAAATATTCCACACAACCAAATTATTCCAAAAATGGGATTTATTAAGTAAGGAGGATTATTCACTCACCTTAGAAACTCCTTAAAGAGCTAGATCAACTAACTTGGGAAATCAAACTTCTCAACCTAATTGGATTTTTTAGTCGAATCCCCAAAGATCTGATGTTGACATGCTTGATTCTTTCTTAAGAATATCACTAGAGCTAATGAACAACAATATTTCAACATACTTCAATTTTAAGGGGTTAGGGTTTCAGGTAGGAGTTTCTTAAAAACTTAATATAAACTTCCTACAAAATAAATCTTTTATTCTAGGATTACTCACTAGCTTCTAAAGTGTTGGTGGGTAGCTTGGTCGGAGCTAGAACATTGCCAGCAAGCTGGTTTAGTTGTCGGTCAAATAGTAGGGGAGAAGACAAAGAAAGCTATCAAGTCGAGCTGGTCCATTATGGAGAGGTTGCCGAAATGGAAGAAGGGAAAGAGATGGTAGTGAGCAGGGCTCACCAAAACTCACCAGGCCGAAGAAGGAAAGGCCATCAAAAAACACAACAGCAGTGGCAGCTAAAGATTCTGGCTTCGGCTGGAGTTGCAGCACCATAGGGAGAGCAAGACGCCAGAGAAGGAAGACTGCTAACAATGATGGCTGAAAAAGAAGGAAGTCGCTAGAGAAAGATGAAAGTGGACAGAAGAAGGAGGATGCTGAGATGCAGAGGGAATTTTGGGAAGCAGCATGCATAAGAAGAGAAAAGCCAGCTGAGGAGATTTTTATAACATACGACAAAATGGGGAAATTTGCACTTTGACCCTATCGACCTTCCACCACCTTCAAAAAGGTCCTCTTACAAAAAGGTGAAATTATGCTATGGCCCCAACGAGAAGTTAAAGATTTTCACTTCGATCCCTTAGTAACATTTTTTTAAAATATTACAAAATCTCCCCCAATAGAAGAATTCATCCTCGAATTCTAGGAACATAGTCATAAGGAGTGAAGATCCATACCAACACATCACTCAAACAGCTAGGGGTAACTATATATTATGAAGGACTTGGGCTCCCAAGTAATTTCTTTTTTTTTTCCATGATTCTCCCACAAAGCCACGTATCACCATAACAGGATTCTTTTCCTCACTGCTATACTTTAAAGCAAGATTGCCATGCTTAATCTTCCAATTTTCAAGCTCCTTATCAATGCTCATAACATTTGCCCTTGCCCAGTGTAAATCATGACATCTGAATTGCCCCCCGAATTATCAGCATAGCCCCCTGATGAAACAAAACTAATTGTCAGGATCTTTCCATTGTGTTTCATGTAATCCATGCCACCTTGGATCCTATAATGAAGACCAATTATGATAAGCTCCATCCTATACTAAAAGTCATCACCAACTTCAACTCCAGGGATAGGTCTTAAGATTTGCTTGCTTGTATTAACATATTTTCCTTTCTCCTTAGGAATCTTTGCTGCTTGTAAATCAACCCTTTTTACAGCTATTCACTCCATCTTTTAACTTTGTTTCTTCTTACTGTAAAAGCTTCCTACAAACAGCTTGAAATAGGCAGCATATCTCTCTCATTTTGTTCTGAGTCACATTTGATTCATTATTATGACTACTAAAACTACCACGACCAATAGGAGGAACATTTACATTACAATCAAGTGTTATTGGAACCAATTGAAATTCTTCAATATTTCCATAAGGGTTTTAAGAGTGGTTCCTTTCCCAAATTACTAATTGACTAGTTTCTTCATAAGTAGCGCTTCCTTTCTAGAACAATTTAGTGGGTTTTTTTTTAAAGCGACTTTAGTCTTTTCAAGTCATGTAGAAAAATTAACTTTCTTTCCCTTGCTTGGTTTTGTACCCTTAATTTACATAGGTTTGGTTTTAGAGGAACTTTTACCAGACCTCCAAGGACATTCTGATTCAGACATCAACCCGAGCACAACTACCTTGTCTAATGCAATATCTATTGCACTGGAATTTCTTTTCAACTCAAGCTGGCAACCATATACTTCTAAAGGCTTCATCTAAGGACTTTGGACTCCTTGGTAGACTACTATCTCCTTCCCTGACATCTCTTACACTGTACCACATCATGGTTATGTACTTTAACTAGTGCTTCTAACTTTATTACAACTTGATGGCGATCATGTTCATTAGGAATTTTAATACACTTTTCTCCTTTATTTTCTAATAGCATTTTCATTTTCAAAGAGAGTCTAAATTTATCTTGCTTCTCTTCCTTTGTAGCAATTATTCAACTTCTATAAAATAATGCAGCAACCCTAGCTTGCACAATATAATGCAACAACAATCTGACTCATACATGGCAGCAGTGTTTGTGAGGTTAGTTGAGGCTAGGGAAATTTGATGGTCTGATCATCTAGGAGCCACAATAGGACGATGGTTATTGACCTCAGATAGCAATGTTGCTGGTGAAAGGAAAAGACTTACAGAAGTCTTCGACACTTATTTACAGTCCCATAGGAAACCGTTGAATAGGTGACCAAAATAGGGTAGCCAAAAATCATAGTTTAGGAGTACTGCAGCTGACAAGACTGGTTGGAGTAGCTGAATGCAACTCCTATGTAACTGTTGAGGGAGAAAAGCCTACTCCAACAATGAAAGGCTGAGATTTTGGGTAACACCAAGTGCCTGGGTGAGTGTCCTACAACAGGACCGAACAATTGAAAAACTAGGCACTCGTGCTCTTCAACTTGAATGAACTGATCAGTAAGCAACTTCATCCAGCTGAACCAGGAGGACTAACTAGAAAAGAAGACTAGTCAGAGAAGTCAATCTTGCCAAAAATAAGGAAGTAGCAGAATGGAGTAGAGTAAGGCCGTATGGTTTAAGCAGGATAGATTTCCACTACCTTGCCCCAACAAGCATATCCAATTTGAACATTATTTCTTGCTCTTTTCACATCAGCATCTGCTATCATTTTCAACAAATTATCATCTATCAAGAAGTTAGGTTGATCCATACTCCTATTCTCTCTAAAAGAGATTCCTTCAAGACATTCATCCATCCCAAGGTGTGAGCATTTCACCCACCTCAAAGGGAAAAGTCTCTGATTGCTAAAACTCTTCTCTGAGGACGATACCTTCTAATTACAGCCTTCCCCAAACAATCACTGGGGCCAACTATATTAACATCATGTGATGAAAATTTTGAATCATCAGATGAAACCATCTTACCCTCTAGAGAAGATCTTAGTATAGGGGGATCCTTTGACAAATCAAGCAGGTCATATTTCATAGCTTCTGCAGTATTTGTCAACCCATTGCCCTCCAAGGCTTTTGACTCTAACTACAGCACTTTTTCAGTTTCATCATTTTTTAAAGTAGGCCTATCTACATGATTAGATGAGACCACTAGATTTTCCTTCTTAAAACTCAAGTCATTTGTTTTCCCCAGGGTCTTGGTGAGCTTAATATCTTGAACCTGAGCTTCCAACACTCTAGCAGATTTGTCCCATAATTTCTCACCATTCTTGTTTATAACATCTGAAAGATTGGCAGGATTAATACTAAGAGCATCTATATTTGACATTAAATCAATTCTTAATGGGAATCTACTATCAAATTAACTCTACTTCACTTCTCTCCTCTAGGGGTAAAACCAGACAATGGAGACCTCATGGGTGGCGCAACTCAAGGTGGAGTACTTTTAGATGCACTAGTGGCTCTAGTGCCACCAAGCGAGTAGGAGAGGAAGGGCAATCTCTTACCAAGTGGCCTACCTAACCACATCTAAAACAAGTTTTAACTCCCTGCCTATAATTCCCTAAGTGAATTCTTCCACAAAGTTAGCATAACCTCATTGCTCCAAATCTAGTTGAAGCGGGATGGCTCGAACTAGATTCCCTAAGAGGATGATAACTGAATATAGCTGCATTTGTGGGTCTTCTACTCTGAGGACCCGTACTCAGATGTTGAAAGGATATGGGAACCTCAAGTCTCCAAAGTACACTAGAAGCTGCAAATGTCCACCTTCTGAAATGTTCACTAGGGCCCTAAGATTTAATCTCTTTCTTGAACTATTTGAAGCTACTATTGCCTCTTCCCTCTCTTATTGTTTTTGTAACCTCTGTTGAGCCAATTCATCCACAAGATTACTTATAACTCTCAGTAAGTCTGTGGCCCATGTTAGGGCATCTAAAGTAGAAAGACCCACTAAAGCTTCAGATGTGGAAAGGACCTCTGAGTCAGGTTAGGAATTTCCTAGCTACATTTCTGCTCATGCAACCTTACCTCAGACTTTAGCATGGCCTCGGCTCCTAAATCTACCCCAACCTCAAGGTATAGGTTGAGAAGAAGAGGATAGTTCATAAGAAGCTCTTTCAAATGCTTCTTCCACTCAGCGTCCAGAGTGAGCCGAAGATCAAGTCCTAAGCGGCATTTTCCTATTATCAAATAGGAAGATTCATTTAGGCAAGGTTTAAACACACTGATACATGTATGATTGAAAGAATTAGGCAATGCGGAGATTTTCAACATATTCATGGTGTGGGTATCAACATATCCTCATTCATATGTTATTGTGTGCACTAACATAAACTTAATATGCCTATCCCATCTTAGTAGTTGGAGACCTTTATCATGCACCTAAACCTTAGACCCTGCTCTAATATCAACTTTGTCATGCCTTAATCCACGAATTGTGATTTACAAAAAGGTGACCATTAGGAAACCCCTACAAGCTTGACCATGCAAAATGACGCACAATTAGACCAATACATAGCCATATATATACATAACCATTTAATGAGAATTCGATAGAGTTTCCTCTATTTTTTAGACAACCAGACGTAAGGCCTATACAATAGTAAAAAGGATACACACCTGCCATAACCTGTATAATAAATCAAAATAACAATGGCCCAGAATAACAAAATCTACAACCTGCTGAGCACACCACAATCAATATACAGACATGCATACCATCCTACCAACTGCCATTATTTTTCCACCATTTATATACCTTTACTTTGTAGAAATAGTCCACTTGATCAAGGAATGGATCCCATATCAATGTGATATGAAGGAAAGGTATGCGTATCCTGGGGCTCTGAAAACAATGAGAAGAGAGGAGTAAGTTTCATAGAAACTTAGTAAGAAGATAATCCCATAAAATAATATACAATATATATGTATATATGTATATATATGAATGTAATTAAAATTTATAATATCCAAGTTACCATACACTCAACTAGATTCCAAAGAAAATTCCTAATGGTAATCATAATAGCATAAACATCCCCAATAAATCCATCCTTATTTCTCTGCCACATGGGCTAGTATCACCACACAAGCTAGTGCCACCACACAGCTAGTATCACCACATAGGCTAGTCACATGTGCCATCGGATTACCAATGGATTTTCAATAGATCTAGGATTTCAATTTATTAATTCATTCGAAATATTATGCTACATAAATAAAAGCATAATTTCATCAGATCAAATAAATTTCTATGTATATATATATCCAACATACCATAAAGTTTTCAAAGAAAGCTAACATCAAAATCAAATCATTTAGCAAAAATTAAAATATTCCATACAACCAAATTATTCCAAAAGTGGGATTTATTAAGTAATGAGGATTATCCACTCACCTTAGAAACTCCTTAAACAGCTAGATCAACTAACTTGGAAAATTGAGCCGCTCAACCTAATTGGATATTTTAGTCAGATCTCAAAAGATCTGATGTTGCAGTTCTTGATTCTTCCTTGAGAATATGACTAGAGCTGATGAACAATAATATTTCAATATACCTTAACTTTGAGAGTTAGGGTTTCAAGTAGGAATTTCTTAAAAACTTAATGTAAACTTTCTATAAAATAAATCTTTCATTCTAGGATTACTTACTAGCTTCCAAAGTGCCAATGGGTAGCTTGATCGGAGCTAGAACATTGCCAGCAAGCTAGTTTGAGTGTAAGCCAAACAATAGGGGAGAAAAAGAAGAAAGCTGTCAAGTTGAGCTAGTCTATTGCAAAAGGTTGCCAAAGAGGAAGAAGGGAAGGAGATGGCGGTGACCGGGGCTCACCAAAACTAACCAAGCTAAAGAAGGAAAGGCCATTGAAAAATGTACCAGTAGCAACTGCTAAAGACTCTGGCTTCGACTAGAGTTGCAGTGCCATAGGGAGAGCAAGACACTGGAGAAGGAAGACCACTAACAACGATGACTGAAGAAAAAGGAAGTCACTAGAGAAAGATGAAAGTGGACAGAAGAAGGAGGATGCCAAGATGCAGAGGAAATTTTAGGAAGCAACATGCATAAAAAGAGAGAAGCTAGCTGAGGAGATTTTTATAACATAGGCAAAATGGTGAAATTTACACTTTGACCCCATCAACATTCCACTGCTTTCAAAAAAGTCCTTCTATAAAAAGGTAAAATTACGTTATGGCCCCGATAAGAAGTTAAAGGTTTTCACTTCGGTCCCTCAATAACATTTTTTTAAGGTATTACACTTCTACTTCACAATAGTAGCAAATGTATCTGGAAGTGCTCTCTTTCTTTTTCTATACACCTCCTTTAAGTTTCTCAACCTTAGCCTTAGCCTTAGAACTCTTCTTCTTCAGTTTCTTCTTTCTTCCTTTCTTGGGCTCAAAAGAAGTACTGACGTTCAGTACAAATTGTTCCTTCTTAAAATTCATTTCAATAGTCTTAAGCAAATTAAGTAATTTTGCAAAAGAAACCCTTATCTTATTTATGAAAAATTCATAACAAACTGCCTCTATGAATTAGAAAGAGAATGTAATATGATATCTGTTGCATGATTATTGTTAATCACATGGTTAGGTTAGGTTGATAAACAAGTAAAATTCCTATTATTATGTTAATTATTACCTCTTAATTTGTTATTAATTTGTGGTTTTATTGCACTTTTTCTTTTAGTTTAGTCCATTTGTTCATTGGTACTACTGTAGTTTGTATTTGTCTTTTGAGGTTAGCAAAGAGGCTTTAAAAGAAGGATGAAAGCAAAAGTTTGGAGCACACTTGAATTGGGGAGAAGCTAGGAAAGAAGCCATGTGAAGAACCCAAGTCAACCATGATTGAAGCTGAAGAAATTGAAGAAGCTAGCACCGAGCATGGCTTGGCCATGTCCTGGGATACGGTTGTGTTCAACATCTAGCAACACTCCAGCCCGAAACATGGCTAGCCTATGTCCCGAAGTACAGCCATGTTCCAAGCCTGAAAACTGCTATATAAGCTGATCTTATGCAGCCTGATGTATACATTAATCATTCATTAATTAGGATTAAGCTAGATTATGAGTTTCCTTATTCTTTTGAGAGTCTTTTGAGTTGAATTTAGGATTTCCTCTTTGTTTAAACTTCTTGCAAGAATCCTAGTTTATTTTCATCTAAGCTTTCTTCTTTCAACTTCATCGTTTCTTTCTTTCTTTCTTTGTTCTAAACATTATGCAATTCTTTCATTAATGAATTTGATTTTTATTTCTATCATGTCTGAGTAGATATCTATTCAAGGATTGGGAATAACCCAATTATGATTCTTTGATGTTGATGATTGATTTTCTATTGTGATTACCTGATATAATTTGATTCAACTA
>JANHAO010016874.1:0-14273 GCA_026873985.1 Saraca asoca
TTATATCCAAATGCACAGAATGTATAGTCCAGGATGCAATAGAACTCAATCAAATTGGTCTAGGGCACCCATCCAGACTAACAAGTTTATCATCCCCCTTAGAATAGTTTATCTCTTTTAATCTTTGATATTTATTGTTGAATGATTTTACAATTCAGGGACTTTGAATATAAAAGTAAAAATGTTTAATAATTTTTTAATTAGGTAACAACATGTTTGATTATGTAAAAATACTTATTTTATTTGTTGACTTTTGGTAATTACTTGATAATATATAGAGTTGTCAAAACGGCTCGGCCCGTCCCGACCCGCTTCAACTTGCCACCAAACGGGGTGGGGCGAGCTGGCCTACTTGTTGGACGGCTGAGAAAATCTCAACTCAATCCAACTCATTTGTATGGTGGGGCGGACCAACTTGACAAGCCCAGCCTATTTTGATAGCTCTATCCTAAGTAAAATTGTCAAAATAGGCCGGCCCGCCTCAATTCGCCTCAACCCCCCACCAAATGAGGTGAGGTGGGCTAGCCTGCCAATTGGGCAGACTGAGAAAACCTCAATCCAATCCAATCACTTGAAGAAGTTGGAAAGTGGAAGCATCTGTGAACTTTATATCCTGTCTTTTTCTTCCCTCCAACATGGGTTCAACTCCTTTTGGAAGTGGTTCATTGTTCCACTTTCAAAAGTGGTTCATTTGATTCTTCTATTCGAAGATGAAAGGTATAATTCAAGAATAGTTTGCTATAATCATAAATATTAAATTCGTTTATTTTATCAGAAGAAAACTTTTATAAAAAAATTATTTATTTATATATAAATAAATAATTTTTATTATATATTTTTATGATTAATAAAATAATATGTAATATCATAATAATAAAGAAAAATAATTTCTTTCTTAAAATAATGGATATTATTTTACGTTATACTTACTACTTCTAATATTAAACAAATAAAGCATTTTTTATTATTTTAATAATTTATAATTATAAATATAAGTAAATGGAATTATTTCTACGGAATATATTTTCCGTAAATACAAACAAACCCCTTAACTTATAATATTCTATTCTTATAATATTTTGTTTCTCCCTTTTTTTTCTTCTTCCAATTTTTCACAGTAATCATCTTTCACCATCACTTGGACATGCCTGAGCTAATTTCCAAAGGTTTTCAATTATCATAACCAGTTTTGTGTTTAGCCGGTTCACAAAGCACTTGGGCAGCCATCCTGCAGGATCTAACTGCAAGAAAATATATCAAAAGAGAGCAATTCAGTAAATGTTAAAACTTTGAGGTCTTCATTAGCAATTAGTTGAGTATCAAAAGGCATTGCATTTGCAGCTTCTTCGAGAGATTGCACATGATGCTAAAACCTCTTATTGACAGGAACAAAGATGTTAATTACCTGAACAACATAAGTGACAACACATGAATTATCTTGTAGCTTCTCCACAACCCAACCTGACTGCAGCAATAGTCCTCTAATTGCATTACTTTGCTTTGGATGTAACCCAGCTGCTATTTCCTTTGGCAGTGAAGCTACTGCTACCACCTGCAAAGTGCAAACCCAATTCAAGTTCAATCATTTCATTTGTATATTCAATGTGTTCAAACAAATCAAGAACGCACCAAGGTGCCATCTTCCATGGCTTCGCGTCGCTCATAGACGATGAATTCTCTGTTCCTGAAGAGAGGCTTGGAGTTATCTCCGAACCGGAGGCGGATTATGCTGAGATTTTCTTCAAGATCTTTTATGTATCTGGCTTCCACCAGATCAGAGTCCCATTGCTGGCTTAAACAATTCAAAATTCAAACATCAGAACTTCATTAACAAATGGACTATCAATTTCAAGATCTGATTTGATTTGCAAATTCAACGATCCAACAAGAAATTAGCTTGCTTCATACGTCACTAGTACGTAAAATGGATACTTAAACTAAAAAGGGTAAAAATAGTCTTTAAAAAAAAAAAGGAAATTCAACCACAAAGAAGACACAAGAACTAACGTTAAGGACAATGCTAGAGACAAAAAATTTCTTTTCAAAATGCTGGACAGAAAATTCTAATTCTTAGTTTCATTTCTTATTATGGTTTCCTACAAAAACAAATCTTGACTTTTTGTATATTTGACTCAAAAAAAAAAAAGATAAATTACATCTACCTCTCCGGAAATTTTATTTAATTACATTCACACCCTTCCATTTTTAGAAATATGCACTAATGTAAGAGAAGGTAAGTGTAATTTGTCAAAAAAATAAAATCAGTTTGTTTTCTGCATATACAAGAGATATATACTTGGTATTTTACCTTTGCAGCATCAATGGCGTTGGCAACAGTGATGAATTGTTGGGGAGAGACAGATCTCAGCAGCCAGCGGCTTCGAAAGGTGTGAAGCGAGCCGGACCTGCGTTTCGATATCTCTACTCCATTGTCAAGAGCAAGAAGCTTCCATTCATCATTGCCATTTCCTCTGTTGGAGTCTGAAGCAGACAAGAGCTCTTGTATGCAACTCTCACTTGCAAAATGCACATACCTCCTAAGTGAGTCCTCACTAATAGACCTTTGGAACGTCAAAAAAGCATAGTCATGGTGAGAATTCATCTCAAATACAAGAATTGGTATTGATGAATTTTACGGGTTTCTTAGATAAGAAATTCCTAAAAAAAGAAGGAATTCTTGAAAGGTTAAGTGTTTTTTTTTATGATTTAAATAGAAAAAAAAAACACAATTTAAAATAAATAAGTGAATCCTCAATAATATACCTTTTGGAAAAATCAAAATAAAGCAATGATAAAATTTCTTTTCAAAAACAAGAATTGAAATTGTAAATGATGATAACTTCACGAGCAATCAAAATTTTTGTTTCTGACCGATGAAGTAATAGCTTGTTGATCAGAGAGTTCTCTTAATAAGTAAAAGAAACCGTATTAACGTCCTGTCATTCCGAATTACTTTAAAAAATGGAAATGAAATGTTCAGTTTTGATGCTCACCATGATCTGCTGCAAGGGGCTGGGCTGCTAGTCATGTTGGCTGCAGGTATGAAGGCCAGAAAATGATTCTTAAGAAGATGGAGGGTTTATATATAGAAGAAATGAGTGAAGATGGGAATATTTAAAGGGTTTGAAAGAGGATATTTGAGAATTGCAAAATAATATGAAGTGGGCAGAAGTGATTGATGCACATGCAGTGGCAGAAGAAGCTTACATGATTAGAGCAATGACTCTTCATCAGCATTAAAAGAAAGATTCTTTTTCTCCCCCAAAGAAAGCAGATTGGGAAAAATAGTGCACATGCAGTGTTGGTGGATGGCTTTTTGAGAGAGGAGGAAAGGATGAGACCAAAAACAAATAATGGAAATAGATAGAGGACAAACATAGAATAATATACAGCAAAAAATGGTATATAATGCATAATTTAAGTATGGCCCAAAAAGTAAGAGTTTGTTTGGTTCATTTCTTTGAAGTAACCTTTTCTTTGAGAAAAAGTCGAAAGAGATTCATTAGGTTGGAGTCTTTTTTTTTTTTCTTTTTGTATGTTTTTAAAAGCAATTTCATGAAGATTATATTTTACAATAAAAAAAATATATAGAGAACTATGAAAAAAGATATCTTAGAAAGTTTTCCTAACAATTTGAAAATTAAAAAAAAAATTCCTTGACAACAATGAGTTCTACCACTCCTACATTGCATATTATATCTCTCACTTTTAATTGCGAGAGCAGCAGGACTGCATAACGAAGTAGTAAATATTATGAATTTGTCCGGTTATCATTAATGAAATTTGGAAATCATACTCTAAAAATAGTTCTCTTGAATAATCACTTCCAACTAAATTTCTTTTTTTTATTGTTCTAAAAAATTATTTTCCACTTTTTATACTTAAAAAACTATTATCCAATGTCCCTTGGCAGGCCACAGTCATGTGGCACTGATGCAGAAATGCCATTCCAAACAAGAAGGGAGACAGAATTGGTCCCATTAAACACTTTGGCATAATGCTTGATTGTCCTTGGCATAGTTTTAGGCATACATAGCACCAAGAATCAACTTCCCTTTCCCATTCACAAAAATTATGTTTTGTAATTATAAGTTACTATGTAGTTTTAATACTATATTTTGAAGTCTTGGCTTTCTTAATGATATTGGTATTTATAATTATTTTTAAATTTTTTATTTTAAATTTGAATTCAAGATATACAAATACATATATATATATATATATACACCATTTCTTTTATTACAAAAAATATATTATATTGTGAAGTGTTAATAGATACTTATTTTGAATTCCTCATGCTTGTATGTGGGGTAATTGAAGAAGAAAAGAGAGGAATTGGGGTTTTTCTCTTATTCCTAAAACTATGAGAGTGACAACAATGTTAGGCATGGCAACGTGATGCAGCAGAGAAAAGTGCTATACAGAGTGTAGAATAGAATCCAAAACACTTTGAAAAAGAAAGGGAGAGAAGTTCAATGAAATCAGGTGATTATTTTGAATTGCAAGGTAAATATGGTATAATTACATTCATCATTACAGATTGTTATGTTTCTTTAGTGACATACATTGCCAGCCGATCTTAACATCACTTGCCTAGAAAACATACAAAAGAAAAGTAGGATAGAGAAATATAATTTATGGAATTTTTTCTTGAAGTTAAATGATTATTCTTATTTAAAGAGTCATGTTACATACATATATTATATTTTTATCTAATTCTTATGGATTGATTTAACTATCGCCAACTAAATTTAAACTAATATAATTATTTTTCAAATTTATTAAATATATAATTCTTTGAATTGATTTTTTGAAAAAAATAAAAATGGAATTCAAACTTAAACAATCTCTTTATTATAGTAGTATAAATATAGAAGGATAATGTGAATATTGATTTTTTTATATATATTTAAGAAGGATAAATAATTAAATTTTAAGATTAGTGTTGATCCACAGTACTTTATAGTAATGATAAAATCTTAACTCCTCACAATTTCAATAAAAAGCACTGATAATACTATAAACCCCATAACACTTATATGTTGCATAAAAAGAATCACAGAGAACACATCACTAGCAAAACCCACCAGAAAGCATATGATTGGGGAAAGCATCTACACCACGTAGAATTACAAATACAAGGAATATGCCTTTAAAGCATTAGTTCTCAATGTCTATCCACATAACCAATATTTGTACATCAAATCCCAATAAAACAAGACATGTTTGGACATGAAAACTATTTCTCCAGATCAAAGAAAAAGAACCTCTTATTATTTCATTCAACGTGAGCAAGCCCCATAACCAAACAAATGATAAAGCAAGCAAGAAATCATTGCAAAATTGAAAGGAGTTACATAGTTCCAAACAAGGAAAAGAAAATGATCAACTCAGAATTGAAAACTCATGCCCATCTGGACACCATAAGCGGTATTTATCACTGACCAGTTACCAATCATCAGCCATTTCAACTGATGATCAAAGTCAAAAATCATGTTTCAAAGTCCATCACCCACTACCCACTTCTTAAAACAAATCCATTTACCTCAATTTCCCACGTTTGCCAAACCAAAACAGCAAAACAAAGAGAAAAGGACAAATTTGTGAATAATTTAAAGAACAGGAATTCTCATGCACTAAGAAAGATTTTTATTCAATCTTAATATAAAAGTAATTATTAGTTGTAGTCACTACCTCTCATTGCTTTTTATATTGAGTAAAATATATTGTTCTCTCCTAAAATTTATCAAAATTACGTGAATTTCTCCTATTATTATAGATGATATATTATCCTCCCTTATTTTAGAAAACGCTAAACAGAACTCTTGTTTTACTTGATGATACACAACATCGATTGGTCAATAGTTTTATTACTTTTTACTTGATGATACACAACATTGATTGGTCAATAGTTTTATTGCTTTGTTGACCTAAAAATGATAATTTTATCCTTCTAGACTTGTTGAAAAACTTAGTTGAAGGTTTGAAACGCTACAGTTTGTCATTGGAATAGATTTGAGACTTCTGGGAGTACTCTCATTGGAATAGATTTGAGACTTTTGGGTGTACTCTCAACAAAGGTTACTATCTGCTCTTTATTCCTTTATTTCTTTAATTCTTTCCTATTACAACCTAAATTTTATTTCTTTAGATTTTTACAATTTGTTCTTCCACTTACTTTTTTCTTAAGCAAAAATGTTTTCAAAAACTTGGATCTATAAAAATTTCCAAAAATGATCGAGAATAGACTATATTATGGTTGTAATTATGGGTGTGGTTTCATATCTTGATATGCACCCATAAATAATAATGCAAGGGGCTACTCAAAAGAAGAAAGGACATTTTGCTTGGTAAGGAAGCAAGTGATAAAAGTTATGCAGATGTTCAATACCTTAAAGATGAAATAAAAAAGCTTACTTCCAAAGTTGAGATGTTTGAGATAGGTTCTACCACACATAGAATATGTTTTAGTAAAGTGTTTTTATTCTGCTTTATAATTGTTGTACTAATTTTCTTGGTTTTGTTGAAAGCTTAAATTATATCTCTAAAGATTGTAACCTTATCATGCCTTCCATATTTCTTAATGACTATAAAATTTTGACATATTTGTTGCAAAAATTAAGTTATTATTAATTTCTATTTCATTATTTATTTGTTGTAGAAATTAAGTTATTTATATGTCATTATTAATTTAAGAATTCCCTAAAACTTATTTATATGTAATTGCAAAAAATGTATTCAAAAATTCAGCATTTATAATGGTAACAAACAAATAAGCTAAATAGAAATAAACAATGAAAATAATTGATCAAAATGGTAGTTAATAATTAACCAAAATTTCAACATCCACGTTCAATACACTGCAAATCATTTAAAATCATGCTACCACTATATCCAATCATGTGCAAATGGCATTTACTTCTAAAAAAATGAAAAGCTTTTTAGCCTTGTAAATAGTTCTAAAGTGGTGAGGATCACATCAGACTACAAAATATAAAAGAAAAGCCAAATTTGGGTATGGCCCTTAGACAAAAATTGTCCTTTCAATAATGCAAAAGATTCCTTAAACACTTTATTTATGCAACCTTGTCATTAGTAGCATCTTGGGCAAGGGTGATTGCACTAAATTGTGCAAATATGTGCACTTTGTTTGCAAGCCTTAGAGAAATTCCTTAACCTTCAGAAGCATTCTTTTAAGATGGTTTCATTGGTGTGACTTTTAAGCCTCCTCTCTAACCTCCTGCAACTATGGAAGAAATCAAATTAGCATAACTAGTAGCAAATTCTACTAAAACCACTGAAACTTTTCATAAAACACAGGCTGACCCTTTTCTCCCTCTTGGCCTTATATTGGGTCATAGTTTTTTCTTGTGCTGTGGTACAGGTAACAAAACCTCATCGGCTTATGGATTGTGACCTTATTTTTAGAATTCTTGGTCCAGGTTGGGTAGGTGTTGTAGTTGGTTAAGAAGTACTAGCCTACAAATTAATTCAAAATAGGGTCATGGTTTTAATTTTCTTTTAAAATATGCAAATAAGTAAATACTTTATTACTTACCCTCTTTTGTTTTCTTTTTTTATTGGGCAAGAGCTCTTTGGCATCCTCTATTGTTATGTTCCAACTCCTTGTAGTTATTAAACTTTATTGTGGTTGTCCTCTTAGTTATTGTTAATGGTGAAGCTTCCTCATCTCTTTTATATCTTCTCATTCTATGCCTCCTTGGTAGTCTTACAAGTGTTGGAGGAGTCATATCTACCTCTTTCAATGTTACTACATCTAGTAAAGGACTCACTATATTTGAATAGGCTTTCAAATACATAGAATTACTATAACACTGATCTTAGGAATTCTGGCTTTTTAAGTGGTTTGATCTGATGCAAACTGCAACATGCTTGCATGGTAACCACCCACTTCTAACCTAGGCATTACACTCACATGTCCTCTTAGCTAGATTCACTACAAACTTAGTGAACTCACCCTTTACCCTAAAGTGATCCTTGCCAATAGCACTCACCTTGCAATAGTCGCTATCACTCAAAATTACATTAAGTTGTTTCACAATCCTAAGTCCAACCTTATGCTCCCAAGTACAACCTACAAAATATTTTCTATAAAAGCTATTCATAATTTTAGATCTAAGACTATCCAATAAACTAAGTATAGGATTATCTCTTCACTTTAGGATCCATTTATTGAAGCTTTCACAAATATTGTTGGTGATGTAGGGCTTTTAGCTCTAGGATCAAATACATGTCTGCTCCATCTCTCAATTAGTGTATCAATTAGATATTCATGTGTTTTGTCACTTAACACAAACATTCGGTCCATGGCCCTATGGAACAAAAATTGATTTAGAGTTATCACTGCCATCCGGAAGTCTTTAAACACCAATAAAGAATACTTGCTTTAAAATTGTTTAACAGATATGTAGAATAATGTTTATGGATTAACACAGGAAATACATAATTAACTGCATCTGGTAGGCCTTACAAAAGAAAGAAATATATTAGTTTAAACTTTATTTAAATTCTATACTAAAAGTAAGAATCAAGTAATAATTACCCTTTGCCTATCACTTATAAAAGTGAATGGCTTGTCCTCTCTTCCAAGTCCTATAGCTTCATGATGGTAATGGAGGAAAAATTGTAATGATTCCTTTGTCTTTTTTTCTACTACTAGGTATGCAATAGGGAATAAACCATTGTTTCCATCCAAAGACACTGCAACCAGTAGCATTCCACAAAAAGTCTCTTGAGATGGAAACCATCTATCCTTAACAAAGGCCTACTACTTTTCAAGAATCCTTCCTTGCAAGCTTGCAGACTTACAAAAAACCTTCTAAAAGTAGGGTTTGGATTCAAAGTTGTCCTCATCTTGTATATTATCTTAATAACATTTCCTGGATTTCTTTCTCTAAGAAGCCTTGCATAACTTAACAGCATCTTGTAAGAGTTGGTATGTTTCCCTTCAACCTTTTCTAGTGCCTTTCTTCTGGTTTTGTATAACTGCATGAGATGTGGTTAAATACCAAATCAATTGTTAAGTACCAAATCAATTATTAAGCTGGTTGTATATGAGGTTATAGCTTATGTATGGGTCTGCCCTAAATGAATTCTCAAGTTTCCCAGCCATCCATGTAGAATCTACATTTGTTTTCTTTGAATTTTTCAAACAAGTATGCTCCTTATAGTATGTTTTGATCATATATGTTATGCCATTTGGTAATAGATAAGCATAAACTCTCCATAGACAACCTTTTACAGCCAATATAATTGTAACCCCTACCTTCTTATTCTTCTTCCTAATTACATCAAAGCCTTCTTGAATAATGTAATCCTTTAATACTTACCTAAATTCATGAACATCAACAAAAAAGTTGATTCTTGACTAGCTACACCTTCCAATTATCATCATACTGGAATTGGTTCCTTTGAAATTTTTGTTTAAATTAATTATTCCACTTTCCTCTTCACCACTACTACTAGTTGAGCTGTACACATCACCTACATCAACTTCAAAGTCAGGTTCCTAAGGGCCAGCATTTTCGTTAGCAAAATCATCATGTCCTTCCCATTCAACATTGTCATCTTGTTCTAAATTGTTAACAACTTCCCCCACCTTTTTCCTCACTATAATCCACATCATCCTCATCATTTAAAGTGAATAGCATCTCATTTTTATTAGACCAGTCATCATATGACTCTTTACCATCATCATTTAGTAGGGGATTTTCAAGTTCAGGTTAGGCTTGAGAATGTCTGTTTAGAATGTTTTTAGGTTGGACTTAAGAAAGTTTATTTGGAGAATTTTCATGTTAGACTTGTTGTTGTTCTCTAGGTTAAGCTTAGAGTTATAAGTGAAAATGGTTTTTAGTTGGGCATTAGGGCTATTTATGTATATAAGGATCAGTATTGGAATGGGGCAAAGTCTATTGTAGTGTCATAGGTTGGGCTTTGGGTTGTGTCTCAAGTCCAGGGTCAATATCATACACATATACATGGCTAGGTATTTGTGAATTGAGTTGCGGCTTGGGGGCCTTTCTTGTGACAATACATTTAACATTTCAACATTAACAATCTCTAAATATATCCTTACTTAACCTTTATACATATCAAATATCTCCAATATATATTGTCAATTTTCACTTATAAATACTAGTTTGCAGGAGAAATCATACACCTAAGATTAAAGATGCAACTTACATTGGCAAAAATATCTCTAGGGACCCATTACAAAATAACTCATTGTTTATGACAAGAATTTCCATTGGAAAATAAGATATTTTCATCAGAAATTTTAATTTTTGATGGATTTTCGACGAAAAATAGTTGTCGGTTAAATTATTGTTGAAAATTTGTTTCTAATGAAATTTTGAAAGGATAGTTTTTTTCATAAAAATTTGTCATAAAAGTCGTTAAAAAATCGTTACAATAAATAAAATTTTTTGTTAAAAATTATTCAAATTTTTAAAATAATCTCCATTGGTTATTAATCTTGGAATTCCATCAAAAATTAGTTTTAATATTTTTAATTTAGTTTTTAAAAATTAATATTTAATTAATAATAAAAAAATTAATTATACAATGCATACGAATAATTATGAATATATAAAATTAGTTAAATAATTTATAAATTATATTATTCAAATCAAATAATATATAAAATATACTATTAAAATAAAATACATAAAAATATAATTATAACTTAAGATTAAAGAGGAACTCATCAGTCTCTTGATTTTGAGTAATATCCTTTTTTGTTGTTGCTGTCGCTAACCTATGGATCATCCAGTACCTTTGGCTAATGGTGGTCAGATCGATGGTAATGGTGGTTGTGGTGGCAGCTAATACATATAAATGGGGCTACTAGTAGTATGCAATGGGTTGGTGACAGCTATATGGAAAGGGATGAGGTGAATGAGGAGGCGATAGATGCTAGCTCTACCACTATTGTTAAGTCTATAGAAGTTACTCCGTCCGATAGTAAATGACCTATATCTCAGCAACAATACATATGAGCTACAACATTGTAGCAAGTGACATGTTTTCGAAGTAAGATATAGTGGCCAATGCAACTATCCCTATGATAGCCTTAGAACCTAACCCGCAGACCTATCCCTTCTTTGTCCTACCCACGGTGACCACCTATAAATCACATTCAAATGGATAGGCCACTACACCGATTGTTTCCCTAAAGCCCTTATGATCTCCCTATGCCTAAGTTGTGTCAAGTCCTCATTTCTTTTGTTGAAGTTTTTCTTCAAATTAAAATAATTAATTATTTAATATTATAAATATAATATTTTCACTACCAAATGTACAATACATTAATAAGAAAAATATAAGTTAAGAGAAGCTACTTACATAGGACTATACTGCTCAAGGCAAAACTCATTGGTCGTCCCTCTAAATGTGGTTGCAGTGGAATAAGCTATCCATAAGCAGGTTGACCCCATTTTTAGCTATCTATATAACATGAAAACTTCCATGGATAGTATAGATTATGGTAAGAACATGACTATAACAATGTAAATGGCATAAATAACATTGAGTTCAAATAACATTACCATGTTTAGTTGATGTTCTGCTAATAAGGATAGATTCACTATTGCACAAGGAGGAACCCTGTATGCATCTGACACCTTGTTCTTCTTATTCTGCTCAAACCTGGGCTTGAATTTAAGGTCCTTCCAATACTTAAGATGCCCCTCCCACTCTTCATCACTAATATGGTCAAGTTAAGTAGGCCTATTTTTTACACATTATCCATGACATTCTTCATTTTGTTAACCCTTATGGTTAAAGTTCTTCTATATGTTCTTCTCATAAAAAATGTTCCACTTCCAATACTTCTAAAATTAAATAACAAGGAAAGCATCAAATAGTTAGAGAATAGTTAAAAAAATTTAATTATAAACAAAGTATGGAAACTTTACCCTAAACTCCATATATAGCATCTTGTAAGTGGACTTTGGAATACTCTTTCAAGTAAACCATACACCCACATACTTGCTTATGATAATGTAGTGTATGGTGCATACTGGCTCATGGGTTAGGTAAAACTTGAACAAATAAAAATAAATATAGTTAATAAATTAAAAAAAATAAAGTTAATGTCAAAATGAATACCATGCATAATCAAAAATGCATACTACGTCCTCTAAGGTATAATGGCCTCCATAAGAAAAAGTACAGATACCCCAAGGAATGAAGGATATTCGAAGGTAGTTGCCATGCTTGAAGATGGTGGCATCATCTGTGATGGTGTCCTCTGTGTATCTAGATATGGGTGCTACCACTACTATTGTGACTACTTCTGTGTCAACGCCTATGCAGATGGCTTCATCTAGTTAAATACAGATTAGGCTGTAGGCCCGAAAGTGTGGCTACAAGGAATGACAGTTGAATGGTTTTGACCGACCATCACATGCGAATTGTTACCATAGGACTCATAAGGGGAACCTTGTCCTTGGGATCACTATCCTCTATCTCCTCATCCACCCTTGCAGCCTGTCATATGTAAATATTTATATATGATATAATTAGACAATAATCATATATATGTTAAATGAATAAAATAATTTAACACTCATTTATACGGTAACAAATTAACATGTCACACATTAAATGGTAATATCATTCATCTTATTCCTCCTCTGTATCTTTTTCATCATCATCTTTATCTTCATCGGCATTGCCCTCTTGTTCTACATCTATTGGTTCATCTACCTCCTCAAATCTACCATCTTCATCATGCAAGCTAATAATTGAATTATTTGCTAGAATTAACTAATGTGCATATCACATATGATCATCTTGGTAAGCATGTTTTACTGTATGTTTATCCTCGACCATTCCATGAGGTTTAATCTTTATAACTACCTACCAACCCTGTTTATCTCTCTTTGTTCATGCTTATAGTGCATAATACACTTTTGTTACTTGTCATGCAACAATAAACAAATCATACTTGGCATACCATCTTATATATTTGATTTCAAACCACTCATAGTGGAAAAGTATTACTCTTTTGATCAATAATCCTGGATACTCAAGCTGTACAACCTTTTGATCAATAATTTTGGATACTCAAGCTGTACAATTTCTTTAAGAATTCCATAGAAGTCATCTTCCCCTATTGTGACATTCTGTGTGCCTTTCACACATATTCCACTATTATTTTTTTCCCTTGACTCCATTGGTGTGTGTGAAACATATACCCATTGACAAAATATATAGGAAATACTTTGACTATTTTTAGAAAACCCCAAGCTAAATCTAATAGATATTGATTGACCACACTATTTGAGGGATTATGAACCTAAGAATAACACAATTTCATGTCAAAATTTCATCATATAACTATAAACAATGTCATATAAGACAAGTAATCATTGTTTATACTTACAAAAGAGAGAAACCAAGAAGCAAAATAAGCATTGATGTTTGTTTCTATATTCTTATCATGCATATATGGATATATAGTCTTCAACCAATGAACAAACTGTTAGTCGAATATAGGTGCCCTAGAGTCAATTTGATTGGAGCTCTATTGCATCTATGACTAAGCGATCTGTAGATTTGGATAACAAAGGTTGAATATTCATCCTATATTGCATGTTGTGTTCATATTTATGAATCATGTATAAATAAGATGAAGCCCATAGTGAGAAGTCCATTTAATCAATCCTATAAAGGATTATGGGATTGTGAGAGTGATCTTAAATGGATAACTTCTACACTAAAATGACACTAGTCAAGATCTAATAACTGAGCACTATCATGATCTGATGAGACTAGACGATGTGGTATTCCTCATTTGATGGCAGCTGTCCTCACAGGATGAGGTACAAGTGAGTTGCATCGGAATACACACGTAGATGCGACTCAGTTAGTTTGGGAAAACGTAATTGACAATTATGATCTTGTTTGACCCATTTGGAGATACTGTATGGAACTACGTCATCAGTAAATCTCCAAGTGGTGATCGCATGACTGATCCTATGACTTGAGATTGTGGGATGTCTATTACATGAAAGGTTGTGCTTTGACCAAGTCAAACGTGACTCTATTCATGAGAAACTATAAAGGCTTGTGTTGGACATTTCTGAAAGTGTAGTTAGACATTGCCTAATAAAGACGGGATTCATTACCACTCTTCGGAGTAGATATCCAATGGCCACTCAATGAATTAGTTTGACTGGTGAAATCCATGCACGCGGTTGAATAAGAGACTCAAATGAGATTTGAGGGCTCACGAGATTCAAATTGGA
>JANHAO010016875.1:0-14192 GCA_026873985.1 Saraca asoca
ATACACGATTACTAGAAAATAAATCTTTTGTTCTGGGAGTGCTCATTAGGGTCTAAAGAGTCAATATGCAGCTCGGCCGGAGCTGTGATGCTTTCGGTGAGCCTATGGAAGCTTTTGAACAAACAGTGCTATTTAGGGCATTTAACATAATATCTTGAGAAATCAACTGTAGAGTTATTAGAAAATAAATCCGATGATCTAGGAATACTCACCAGGTCCAAGAGGGTCTACTGTCAGCTCGCCGCTGGTGGTCCAGATCTCAACACTAGCCGAACAAGACAAGAAAGTAGGGGACCATGAGTTTCAAAGCTTCCAAAAGCCAATCGGACCAAGTGAAAGAGTGCGTGAAGAGAGAAGAAGAGAGCTGGGTTGAGCATCTCACCGGATTCCGCCATGTCCGGCCGAACGCCACCTTCTTCGCTACCGGAAGCTCGTCGAAGAAGCCATGGCCGAACCATTCGTGAAGAAGAGGAAGCAAGGTGACGAGCTCCCATGGAACCCAGCAGCACGTCGGAGCCTTGGAGGAAGATACCGATCCTGTTCCGATGACGGAAGAGCGTCCGAAAGTTACCTGGAGTCACCATGACACTGAGGGAGACCACAGCCCAAGGAGAAGCTCGCGGAAAGAAGGGGTTAGCCTAGGAATCGGCAACCCGCTGGGCAGGTCACAAGCCACATTTTTCACTTTGGCCCCAACTTTAAGTTATTTTGAAAATTTCCCCACCCAATTTTGAAGCTTTTCATTTCAGTCCCTAAAATGTTTTCAATTTAGTCCTTTTCAATTTTAATTTTTATTTTCAATTTCCCTTTTTATTTTATAAATTTTTTGGGTATTACATTTTTGTGGGAAGTTGAACTTCCTAAAAAATAAGTTCTTATGTGAATTTCCTAGAAAATGCTGAAAGTTGTTTAGTTGGCATCAAAGAAGTAAAATTTTTTAGGAAAAGGATAAAAAAAATGCCTTTGGATTTTTATTTCCCCAACATTTGAGTTCTTGTACAAGGAAAAACAACAATTCAAAATCCTTTTTTTTTTTGAAGAATAAAATGACCCAACAAAAGAAAAGAAAAGAAACACACGAAGCCATGCAAACTAAGGCTTTTTGCCTTAAGTAGTGTTATTTCGGAAAGTAATTGGCTAAATAGGGTTAGAGCAAAACTATTTTTGTGGATGGGGTTGAAATTAGGAAAACATTAGTTTTGGCAACATTTTAGGCCACATTGCACTGGGTAACGTCACTTGCACAAGGCAAGCAACGTTGCCTATGGCAACATTGCCAGGCAGTCTGGCATGGCTAGTGTTGCTCTGGCCAATGCCACCTACTTAGGCAAGCGACGTTGGTTAGAGTAACATTGCTAACCATGCTTGACTGCCTAGCAGGCCTGCCTCTAAAAAAACCTGCTTACAATTTTATTTTATTGTTGCTCCATGACATTTTTTTTTCTTCTTCCTTATATTATAAAAACACCTTATCTTTTTCTTCATTCCACAAACTACTTCTGCAACTTCTTCTTCACATTCATCTTTTTCTTCACTTCTTTCTTCATTTCTTTGCTTCTCCACTTCTTCATCTTTCTCATCCATTTTATCCTATAAATTTTTTCTCAAGTAACATTTATTTCCTTATTTGACAAATTGTTAGGTAAGTTTCTTTGTGCTTATTTACCATTACTTTTATTTAAGAATTATTTAAAATCTATTTTTCTATAGTTAAATCTTGTTTTACATGAATTATTATGCATTAATCTATGTAGATGTTTTTAATCAGAAATTAAATTACCTATTTTACAGGTATGATAATAGAAGTATTTTTTTTACTCACATTAGTAGTGATAGAAGATTTAAAACTTTATCGATTTTAGCTCTGAAATGATTATGTTAGAGGAATAAAATTAGGATCTGAAATAGATAGCATGTGGAAAAAATGAGAGAATTAATTGGTTGACTAGTTAATACGTTTTACATTGAAATTTATTATGTTAGTCAGTGATATTTATGAGGAAGTTAATTTTCTTAGGTATATTTATTTTTTTTGAAATTTTAGTATTTAAATTTTTATTCATGGTAGAATTTTTTTTTATTGAAAATTTAGCCCATATATAGTTATTTGTGACATATTGCTTAGTTATTTCAGTTATTTATACTAACTTTACTATGATTGTCTAAATTAAAAAATGTCTACAAAATCAATCATAATTGTTTACAGTAATAAAAAAAAATATACGATGGTTAGGAAGGGTTGACATTTCAATGTCTAGATCCAAGAGTCTTTTGGTTAGATAGGAATACAATGCCAAATGATATTAGGAGAAAAATTGTGTCAAAGTTGAAAGTACGAGTTGGAAGACTAATTTCGTCTATTACATATAGATTTCCTATATCATGTCACAATACTATGTATTACCAATGGTTTAAATTGCTTGATGATGATCATGTGATCACTATGTCTTACTATCATGATCAATTTCCCAACCTTGGTGCACTGGAATTATATGTTGAGTTTGAAATGGACAATATAGAAAATGAAGAGATTAATATGGCATATCAACTTGGAGATAATGATCCTGAGATAGTAGATTTGAATTTTCAATATGTGAAAATGCTCTGTTAACAAATTTATTGCCATATTATCCTCAATTTTGATAGCCTATCAAACTATGGTGCGGTGGTCACTATAATGCAAGATGATAATGAGCAATATTTAGACCCACCTAGCATAGCCCATCTATACGAAGATATTGAGGATAATGATGAATCATTATTAGATGGCCCCAAAGTTGAGAAGGAGGAGGAGGAGGGAGTTGCTAAACCATTACCACCATATGTACCTCTATCATTACATATGTCATATGTCAATTAGGAAGTAATAGATAGGCTTGAACATCAATTGGTTCAAAATCCCACTAGGACTGATGGACAAGAGTTTTATGTTAGTCTGGAATTTGAGAACAAAGAAGATGTCCTGTTAGCCTTGAAATGATATGCAATTAGTATGCACCAAAATTACAAGACTTGAGAGTCAATATCGATATTTTTAGATGTGTATTGCATAAAATATGGTGTAAAATGCAACTGGTGGCTTAAGGCAAACTTTAATTTGAAGAACGATTGTTTAGTTGTCAAAAGATATAATGGCCCCCACACTTGTGTCACTACAAATATGTCACAAGATCACAAGTAAATGGACTTTGATTTCATTGCCTCATGCTATGTGGAGCAAGTAAGAATCAAGCTGAACTTTTCTATAATAGAGATAATACAGATGATAAAATCACAGTTTTCTTACCAAGTTTCCTAAAAAGAAGCTTGGCTAAGAAAACAAAAAGCTATTAGTTGAATATATGGTGATTGGAATGACTCATACTGCCAGTTGCTGAGGTGGTTGGTAGCAATGAGACAAGCGAATCTAGATACCATTGTGTAATTGCAAACTAGGGATTTATATCAAGGACAATATCTTGACCCTAACAATGTGGAGTTTGAAAGGCTATTCTGGGTATTTAAACCTTGTATTGATGCACTTCACTTCTGTAAGTCGATGCTACAAAAGATAGTTAGTTATAGTGGTGAACCTTTGAATGAGATCCTTTATGAATTCTCCTTCTTCCATCTTAAACATTTCATACTATAAGACTAATACATGCACTTTAGATGCTTTAACTTGTATAGTGCCAATATGTGCTACTTCTAATGTATCCCAAGTTTGTTTAGCAGAAGAATAGTTAGAAATTCTCTCATATTCATTAGATGATAGTGAATTTGAGATAATTCATTTGATTTTGGAGGCTCGAAAGTGTCTCTTTCTTTCCTCTTCAGTCCAAAGGAATTTTGGCTTTGACTATGGAATACAGTTAATCAACATTTTTGGAAGTTCATATCCTTCTTCAACAATTTTTCACATGTCTATATCAGTGACTTCAATAAAATTTCTAATATTTTGCTTCCAATGGGTATAGTGATGTTCATTAAAACTAGGGAGTTTATATAAAGATGGACATTTAGGTAAGAAAATACAACTAGAATCCATGATTTTCTAAAAAAAAAGATGTATCAAGAGCCAAAGCTCTAATACCAATTATTGGTCCTAAAAATAATGATCTCTCTCTTAGTAAAAATATACTCTTTTTAGATTTAGATTGGATTCTAATTAGATTTACAACAGCGGAAGTCTTTGACCAAGATTTTCAGATTATGTTTATTGGATAATCAAGATTGAATTGAAGTCACTAATTAGATGTAGTAATTCAGAATTATAGTTAAAAATAAAGTGCAAAAACATAAAGAACTTCAAGATTTTTAAAGTGGTTCAACTTCAATTAAAATCACAATTAAAGTCTACATCTACCGCATCAATCCTTAATCGAATGACCACTTTTATTAACAACCACAGGAATTAACCAGGCTCCTGCACACTAGTTTATATGCAAAATTTAAGTAGGCTCTTGCTAACCTAGATACAATACAGACTATGATCAACCTCATAACCTAGAAGATATTATAAGAATTCATTATAACTTCAACTAATTATGATCAACCTCATAGGAAAGATTAATATCTTCCTTTGTATCTCGGATTTCTATTAACCAAGAAATCTAAAAAGAAAACTAGAATAGAGTTAGAAATACAATACTGTAATTAAGATATAAATCTCAAACACCTAGTGTGTGTTATTCAATAATTTGCTCTAAGAATGATTGAATAGATGAAATCCAATGAGGTAGTGATAGATCCATTTTGAGCTTTGAGCTTTCTTTGTTTTTCGCATTAAATTACATGTTTGAAATAAGGTTTATGGTACTTATAGTGTGTTGTAATCGATATTTAAAAAATAACTAACTTTCAGTCTGTGAATCAATTTAGAGTAGTTACTAACTAATGAATCGATTCATTTATGAAAATTATCAAGAACTTCATGACATAATCAATGCATGAATCGATTTATACTATAATGTAAACAGGCATGAATCGATTACATAATCGATTCAGAAATATTTCAAACCTTTGGTAAAACAAATTTTCAAAACAATTTGTTCATGAATCGATTTGTGAATTAATTCAAGTTCATTCCACAAGTTTTCCAATATGAATCGCTTTGTAAATTAATTCACATAGTGAAAAATAGATTTTATAAAAGTTTCACTTGTGAAAGAGTATTTGAAAACTTTTTTTTAAAGCTCATATCAAATCATTTATTTCTACCTCAATTTAACTAGTTTAAGAAACTCATTTAGATCAAATTAAATAAGAACACACTTACAAAAGATCCTAGTAAAAAAAATAAAAATACTAAATCTATAGTGGATCTTTTGAATGTCACTTGACCACTTTGAATCTGCAAAATTAACAAACACTAAAAATATATAGTTAGATCATGACGTTAATCAAAATTATTTTTCAATATCAAAATTGAAGAATGTATACTAGCAAGGCTAACAACCTAAGCTTTTGACGTGAAGCACCCAATCAGCCTATATATAAAAAAATTTGGGAGCAAGGTATTGAAATAACAGAGAAATTGAACAATTTTTTTTAAATGATCTACTTTCATTAGTATTATTAACCTTATCTCCTTGCCATATTACTTCTGAACTATGCTAGTATTATAATTGAAGCAACGAGCCGTCTTTTGGACTAAGATTTAGAAAATGAGCATGTTTATTTGATATTTTAAGAATAACAATCCTACTACGATTATCAAAATAAATAATATTAAAAATATGTATTGCTAATTATTTTGTTAAATCAAATTAAAAATGATAGTAAACAATTTATTACAATTACAAATTAAGGTAACAAATTTTAAACACCAAAACAACAACTTTAATCATATCACATGTTAAAAATCAATTAAGTAATTCATTTAATGTTTACATGATTTACAATTAAGATTTCTATTTTTTACTTTATAAAAAATTTAAAACTAATTAAACAAATATTAATATAAGCCTTACTAACTAGTTAAAAAAGAATAAATAACACAACTATTGTATGAATAAAAAAGACACATACTTCATACATAAAATTCTACCATGAACAAGAAATTTAAATGCTAAAAATCTAATTTAAATATAGGCTAATTATAAACTACACCTAAGAAAATTAACTTTCTCATAAATATCAGTAGCTAATATAATAATTTTTAATGTAAAAAGTATTCACTAGTCAACTAATTAAATTTCTCATTTTTTTAGTTGATATTTATTTCAAATCCTAATTTTATTCCCCTAATATAATAGTTTAAAAACTCAAATCGCTAAAACTTTAAATCTTCTATCACTACTAGTACAAGAAAAAAATGAATAACTTCATTACATTTAAGATAGATAATAAATGTCTCATACAATAAAATCTACATAGAATAATGCATAATAATTATTCAAATTAATGTTTCAATAATTATGCAAAATGAAACCGAACTACAAAAAAAATAAATTCAAATGATTCTTAAACAAAAAAAAAAAATAATGGTAAATGAGAATATAGAAATTTATCTCACAATTTTGTCAAAATAAGAAATAGATGTCGGTTAAAGGATTTTGTTAGATGAAGTGGATGAGGAAGATGAAATGGAGAAGTGAAAGCAAAGAAGTGAGGAGTAAGAGCTTCGGTATGCAAATGAAGTAAGAAGTGTTTGCTTATTAAACATGAAAACAAAAATACTTACAAAACAAAAAATCATGGACCTACAGTATTTAAGCATGCATGCATTACTATGCAATAGTTTCTTTTAGGCATAGGCAGAAAAGCATGCATGCAAAGGAGGCTAGGATGTATGCATATAGAATGGCGCAGGACTACGCATGCAGGCTAACTGGGGGTAGGCTACTGTGCAGCTGGCGCTGCATAGGTAGCATTGTTGGTAGCAACATTGCTTACGGCAGTAGGTGGTGTTGCCACCAATAACTTACCTAGCTAGCCACCTTCCCTAGTGTTGCTCCTAGCTGGCAGTAACGTTGCCCATGCAGCTTTGGCTGCTAGACAGCGTTGCTGACGGCAACATTGCTTGCGGCAGCATGTGGCATTGCCACCAGCAACGTCACCCAATCGGCCGCCTTTCCTGACGTTGCTCCTAGCAATGTTTTCCCATTTTTAATCCTACCTATAGAAATTATTTCCATTTAACCCCAAATTGAACAATACTTTCTACAATGGCACCTCCTAGAGCAAAAAGTTATAAATGGGTTAGTTTGCAAGCTTTTTGCCCTAAGAAGTGTCATTGTAGAAAGTAATGTTTAATTTGGGGTTGAATGGAAACAATTTTTGTGGATAGGATTAAAAATGGAAAAATACTGCTAGGAGCAACGCCAAGGAAGGTGGTTGACCAGGCAATGTTGTTGGTGGCAACGACACCTATTGCTATAGGCAACATTGCTGCCAACAATGCCACCTACTAAGGTAGTCAAAGTTAGTGGCAGCAACGTTGCACTAACTATCTTGCATGCATAGTTTTACGCTATTATGCATGTATGCATCCTAGCCTCCTTTGCATACATGCTTCTACCTATGCCTAAAAAAAACTATTGCAATGCAGTGCATGCATGCTTAGACACTGTAAGTCCATGATTTTATGTTTTGTAAGTATTTTTTTTCCATGTTAAATAGGCAAGCATTTATTTTTTTATTTGCATCTTTTTTTTTTTTCATTTACTTCATTTGCATACCAAAGCTCTTGCTCCTCACTTCTCCATTTCTTCATCTTTCTCATCTACTTCATCTACCAAATTCCTTCAACCAACATTTATTTCTTATTTTGACAAAATTGTGAGGTAAGTTTCTATATTCTTATTTACCATTATTTTTTTGTTTAAGAATCATTTGAATATGTTTTTTTATAGTTAAGTTTCATTTTGAATAATTGTGAGGTAAGTTTCTATATTCCTTCAACCAACATTTATTTCCTATTTTGACAAATGTTAATTTGAATAATTATGATGCATTACTCTGTGTAAATTTTTTTTATAAGAAATTAATTATCTATCTTAGATGCAATGGAATTATTAATTTTTTTGCTCATACTAATAGTAATAGAAGCTTTAAAGTTTTAGTGATTTGAGTTTTGAAGCTATTATGTTAGGGGAATAAAATTAGGATTTGAAATAAATATCAGGTGAAAAAAATGAGAGAATTAATTAGTTGACTAGTGAATACTTTTTACATTAAAAATTATTATGTTAGTTGTTGATATTTATGAGAAAGTTAATTTTTTTAGGTATAATTTGTAACTAGCTTGTATTTAATTAGATTTTTAGCATTTAAATTTCATATTTATGGTAGAATTTTATGTATATAGTATATGTCATGAATTTTTTATTCATACAAGAGTTGTGTTATTTATTCTTTTTTAACTAGTTAGTAAAACTTACATTAATATTTGTTTAATTAGTTTTAAATTTTTTATAAAGTAAAAAAAATAGAAATCTTAATTGTAGATAATGTAAACAATTAAATAGATTACTTTATTAATTTTTTAACATGTGATACGATTGAAATTGTTGTTTTAGTGTTCAAAATTTGTTATCTTAATTTGTAATTATAATCAATTATTTACTGATATTTTTAATTTGATTTAATAAAATAAATAGTAATATATATTAATATTATCTATTTTGATAATCATAGCAGGATTATTATTCTTAGAATATCAGATAAACACGCTTATCTTCTAAATCCCGGTCCGAGAGATGACTCGTTACTTCGATTACAACACCAGCATATTTCAAAAGTAATATGGCAAAGGGAGAAGGTTAATAATACTAATGAAAGTTAATCATTTAAAAAAATCATTCAATTTCTCTGTTATTTTCAACACCTTACTCCCAATTTTTTTTATACGCAGGTTGATTGGGTGTTTCACGTCAAGGGCTTAGGCAACGTTTTGCCCCCTGACCTTCGAATGGATCCCTATCTTTGATCAATAGGATTTTATGGTGTTTCCAAAATTAGACACATAAACATTAATTGGCTCCTCATTAATACACGTGTTGAGAGATGGCGACTAGAGACATATTTGTTCCACACATCATAAGGAGAAATAACAATCACATTACAAGATGTACATGTCCAATTTGGACTCCCTGTGGATGTGAAGTGGTGATTGGTGTAACTCAATTGCCATGGTATAGAGTGTGTGAGATATTGTTGGGTGATGTTTTACCAAATGAGCGTCGTTTTATCTATGGCCAAAAGTTGAGTCTAACATGGTTACAAGAACAGTTTGATGCTCTCTTGTATAATGCCAATGAGGAGACTATATAGCAACACATGCACGTTGACGTATTGAAACTGTTAGGTGTAATATTATGTAATGACAAGTAGACCTATTATGTGCATTTGATGTTTTTATCCTTGTTAGTTGATTTACAAGATGCAGAGAATGCTTATGGTTATGGCTAGCAGAATGCCATGAACTACACCTTTGTTTTTCTCCACTTTTTTTGTCACATTGTTCTCCCAAGTTCATTTCATTCTAAATACAGGTAGACCTCAATCAGTCTTTATCTCTTAATCTAGAATAATTTGGCAATAGTGTGGGGCCAACAACCTGTGACCAGTAATCTTGGTGTGGTACCAACTGCCATGTACCTCGATATGCATCGACAACAGAGTTCATATGATAAATTGGGTATATATACTAGTTGAAGTCCATGCGAACAATATAACAAACTGCAATAGCATGTAAGTATGAAAAGTGTAGGTGTTGGAATTTTTTGCAAGTGCATGTCTTTTGGGTGAGGTTAACAATCTATGTGTTACCTTATTTATTAATGCATGCATCAAATTTTATCTCCACTTGGAAAATTCCATTAAGCCTATTATAAGGGTGCACTGAGAAAGTACTAGCCTTTTCAATGTTTTTCTACAAAGCAACTGTAAGGTCATTTGTGTATACATGCCTGGCTGAAATTTTGTCATCAATTTCCCGATCTTGTGACACAAAGTAGGTCGTCAACTGGTAGAAGGTACTTTGCACCAACACAGTGATAGGGAAATATCATGCACCTTTAAGAACAACATTAACCGCTTCCGTTAGGTTAGTTGTTATGTGCTTAAAGTGTCACCCATTGCCTTTTTTTCTTTCAAAAGTGCCTCCACCCACCTGTTTGTATTAGCATTCAAGGACCACAACTTGGTGAGTCTGATATCATACTTCCTTGGCTACTCCCGTACCCTACAATAATGATTACAATAATTAAAATAACACAGGTGAACTTAACATAAGCATATATAGTGGTAGGAAATGGTTACCTATGTTTGTAACATGCCTTTTAAGGGTTGTATTCTTGAAATGTCTATTGAAATTGCTGGCCACATGGTGGATACAAAATCGATAGTGACTATGAGGTGGCTGCTATCCAAGGGACTCATCCTCCTCGATTGCTATAATAAACCTGTTATGCCAATTAGATATAAGGCATAGTCCACCGGCATTGGTGATGTGCATTCAAATCATATCGAAGAATCATGACCAACTAAATCTGTTCTCAACTTTAACAATTACAAATGCCATTGGCTATACTTTGCGATTCCTATCTTGTATGGCTGTAATCAGTAGGTTGTATTTGAATTTCCCATATAAGAAGGCTCCATCAACTTGTAGCATCGGCTTACAAAAGGAAAATGCATCAATGCAAGGTTTAAATGCTTAGAATAGCTTCTCAAACTCCATATTGTTAGGGTCAGGATATTATCCTTGATATAAATCCCTAGTTTGCAATTACACAATGTTTTTTAGGTTCGTTTGTGTCATTGCTACTAACCACCTCGGTAATTGGTAGTACGATCATCCTAATCACCATATATTTAACTAATAGCCTTCTATTTTCCTAGCCAAGCTTTCTTTTAGGAAACTTGGTAAGAGAACTGTGATTTTATTGTCTGTATTATCTCTGCCATTGGAAGGTTTGGCTTGATTCTTACTTGCTCCGCACAGCATGAGGCAATTAAATTAAAGTCCATTTGCTTGTGATCTTGTAACATGCTTGTAGCGACACAGGTATGGGGGCCATCATATCTTTTGACAACCCAATAATTTTTCTTCAAATTAAAGCTAGGCCTAAGTTGCTAGTTGCATTTTGTACCATATTTTGCACATTACACATCTACAAATATTGGTTTTGACTCTTGGGTTTTGTAATTTTGGTGTGTACTAATTGCATATTATTTTAAGGCTAACAGGACATCTTTTTTGCTCTTAAATTTCAAAGTAACATAAAACTTCTGCCTACCAGTCTGAGTGAGATTTTCAATTAGTTGATGTTTAGACCTATCTAGTGCTTCCCAATTGACATATGACATATGTGATGATGATATGTGGTAATGATTTGGCAACTCCTTCATCCTCTTCAACTCCTCGGCCATCTGATAGCGGTTCATCATCATCCTCAATATCTTCGTACAAATAGTCTATACTGGGTGGGTCTGGATATTGCTCTTCATCACCTTGTATTACAATGGCCACTGCATCACGGTTTGATAGGCCATCAAAATTGGGGATAGTATGACAGTAACTTTGTTGAGAGAATATTTTCACGTATTGAGAATTCAAATATACTATTTCAGGACCATTATCTCCAAGTTGATACGCCATATTAATCTCTTCATTTTTTGTGTCGTCCATTTCAAACTCAACTATAATTCCAATGCACCAAAGTTGGAAAATTGATTATGACAGCAAAACATGGTGCTCACATTATCATGATCAAGCAATCTAAACTGTTGGTAACATATAGTATTATAGCATGACATAGGAAAATGGACAGGATATATCTCTCGGCTCCTACTTCCAACTTTGACACAATTTTCTTCCTAATATCATTTAATATTATATTCCTGTCTAACTGAGAAGCTTTTAGATCTAAACATTCAAAGGTTAACTCTTTTTGACCATCGTATATTTTTCCATTACTGCAAACAATTATGATCGATTGTGTAGATATTTTTGAATCTAGACAATCACAGTAAAGTTAGTATAAAATAACTGGGCAATATATCACAAATAATTATATATTAGCTAAAATTTCAATAAAAAAAATAAAATTCTATCATGAATAAAAAATTTAAATACTAAAATTTTAAAAAATAAATATATCTAAAAAATTAATTTCCTTATAAATATTACCGATTAACGTAATAAATTTCAATGTAAAAGGTATTAACTGGTCAACTAATTAATTTTCTCATTTTTTTCACCTACTATCTATTTTAAATCCTTATTTTATTCCCTTAATAAAATTATTTCAAACCTAAAATTGCTAAAATTCTATCACTACTAGCGTGAGAAAAAAAAATCTATTACCACACCTGTAAGGTAGATAATTTAATTTTTCATGCAAAAAAACCTAAACAGAGTAATGCATAATAAGTAGTTAAATTACCGTGTCAATAATCATGCAAAAATAAAACTTAATCATAGAAAAATAAATTCAAATAATTCTTAAATAAAGGTAATGATAAATAAGCATGCAGAAACTTATCTCACAATTTATCAAAGAAGGAAATAAATGTTGCTTGAAAGAGAATTTATAATATGAAATGGATGAGAAAGATGAAAAAGTGGAGAAATAAAGAGATGAAAAAAGAAGTGAAAAAGAAGATGAATGTGAAGAATAAGTTGTAGAAGAAGTTTGCAGAATGAAAAAGAAGAGAAGGTATTTTTATAGTGTGAAGAGGAAGGAAAAAAATGTCATAGAGCAACAGTAAAACAATAAAAAAAAAATGTAAGCAGGCTTTTCCGAAGGCAGCCTGTCAGGTAGTTGGGCATGGCTGGTAACATTGCTTTGAGCTATGTCACTTGCCTAGGCAGGTGGCATTGGCAAAAGCAATGTTGGCTATGCTAGACTACTTGTCTGTCTTGTGTAGGTAATGTTACCCAATGCAACACGGCTCAATCACAATGTGGTCCAAAACGTTATCCAAATCAATGTTTTCAATAAAGCTCAGTTACTAATAGGCACAAAACATTATCCAAACTAACATTTTTCTAATTTTAACTCTACTTATAAAAATAGTTTTGCTCCAATTGTATTTAGACAATTACTTTCCAAACTAACACTACCTAAGGCAAAAATCCGCCATTTATTCCAAATGAACCTTCTTACATTATTCTCTGGGAAAGCTACGCACACCAATTTTACTTTGCCAACTGGCTCATAATCAAATAAACAAGAGTGAATCTCATTCTATGATAAAATTTTGCATGAAATTTACTCATTGTGCATAGTTCTTATAAATATTGTGTATATCTTTCTTATTAAAATTTTAGTGAATGTGCCAAAATTTCTGTACACTTATGAGATTCATCCTAATTCTTTGATTATGAGTAAGTTGACTGAAAAATAACATGTGTCTAGCAGGCCTTATCAATGATTTCCCACCGTCATAGACTTTATAAACTCAATCAAAGAGTCAAAGTTAGAGTACGAGAAGCCATCTTCACTAACACTCTTCTTGGCCAAAGTAGCCATAATCTCAGTAGACTTCACAAACTCCTCTCTCCTATCATCCATCAAATCATTCATCATCTTCTTCACAATCTCCCTCTCACAAACATCCTTCATGTCTAACCCTAACCTCCAAACCTCACTCACAAACCTACTATTTATTTGCTGATCCGTAAAAAAGGGCCAACAAATCATCGGCACCCTGCCAACTATGCTCTCCAACGTCGAGTTCCATCCACTGTGTGTCATGAACCCACCAATGGCAGGGTGGGCTAGAACTTCCTCCTGGGGGGCCCACCCCACCATGAACCCCTTCTCCTTCATCCCCTTTACCAGTTTGGCTAGTATTTCATCCTCGCCGTCTTTTTCGGCCACCATGTCCGCTCGTATCACCCACAAGTGTTGTAAATTTTAAATTACCATAATTCGTAGTTTTCCAAGTTTCTAAACCATGCAGAAAACTACATCAAACTATAATTGAATCTTAGGATATCATAATTCTCACGATTATAATTGATGAAGGATTAGATCATACCTAGATCCAAGATTTCTCGATCAATCTCCTCGTATGAATTTTCCCCTTTTCTTCCTTCCTCTTTCCTTGTGTCTTTGATGGTGAAGATACGATCTGTTTCTTTTATGTTGTTTTGTCTCTTATGTTGCCTCTGACTGGAGATAACTATTTATAATGAAGGGAGAGGAGATGGAGTTATATTTTATAATTCAAAATTAACCCCCACTGGCTTTAATTAT
>JANHAO010016876.1:0-14197 GCA_026873985.1 Saraca asoca
CTCGGTTCATTCCCATGTCTTGCACATGATCAGGCTAATTGAAAAATTGGCTAATTTGAGGTTTGAGATGAACCATGAGCTCTCTGTTGATCTCATTCTGCAGTCTCTATCTGATAGTTGCTCCCAGTCTGTGTTGTATTTTCACATAAACAAACTCCCAGTGACGTTGCCCAAGTTGGTAAATATGTTGTCAACCGCTGAGCCCAACATCAAGAAGGGCAAAAGGCAAGTTTTGGTTAGTGAGAGTTCTAGTAAGATGGCCCAAAAGACCAAGTCCACCAAAACAAAGGGAGTTGTCCAGAAGGGCAAGGGTAAAATGGTGCAATCTCATGCAGATGATACGTGCCACCATTATGGGACAAAGGGCCATTAGAAGCGTAACTGTAAAGCCTACTAAAAGGAAGTGGAGAACAAGAAAGTTATTTCCACTCCAAGTTTGTATACTATAGAGGTTCACTCCTCTCATTCTTCTTTAATAACTTGGGTATTGGATACCGATTGTAACATACACATTTGTGTTTCCTTGCAAAGCCTAAGAGTTAGGCACAAGCTGGAGAAGAATGAAATGCTCATGCGAATGGGCAATGATGCTATAGCTCTTGTAGAAGTTATAGGCACTTATGATCTTATTTTACCTTTGAGGCTGATACTGGTGTTAAATAATTATTATTTTGTACCAGGTATCACAAATAATATCATTTTAGTATCGGTATTAGACCAGGAAGGATTTAGCTTTATAATAAGAAATGGGATTTCTATATACAAAGATAACATCCTTTATGCCACATCTAAAAATGGGATTTACATTTTAGATCTGGATAATGTGAACCTTACTATAGATACAAAACGTTTAAAATTAAATGAAATTAAAAACTCATACCTATGGCATTGTAGACTTGGTCATTTAAACGAGCAATGTGTATCTAAACTCCATAAAGATAGATGCTTAGATAAATTTGAGTGGGACTCATTTGACACGTGCGAGTCTTGCTTGCAAGACAAGATGACCAAATCACTTTTCAAGGGTAAAGGTGAAAGAGCTACAGAGCTTTTAGGTCTTATACATTCAAATGTATGTAGTCCTATGAGTCTTCATGCTATAGGTGGCTATTCCTACTTCGTGACTTTCATTGATGATATGTCATGGTATTGTTATGTTCATTTGATGAAACATAAATTGGAAATGTTTGAAAAGTTTAAAGAATTCTGATCTGAAGTGGAAAAGCAATTAGGGAAATCTATTAAAATCCTTCAATCGGATCGAGGTGGAGAGTACCTAAATGATGAGCTTTTAGATTATTTAAGAGAGAATGAGATTCAATCTCAATGGACTCCTCCTACTATGCCACAGCACAATGGTGTTTCAGAAAGAAGAAATCAAACTCTGTTGGACATGGTTCGATCTATGATGGGCTTTACAGAACTGTCAAAAACATTTTGGGGATATGTACCTCTAACAGTCGGGTATTTGCTCAATCGAGTTCTATCAAAGTCGATGGATAAAACTCCATATGAGATATGGTTTGGTAAACGACCTAATCTTAGATACTTGAGAAGTATGAGGCTATTATGCATACGTGAGACGTGTGCAGTCGGATAAATTAGAGCCTAAATCTGACAAGGGCATGTTTGTGGGATATCTTAAAAAGAGAGTATGATATAATCTCTATCATCCTGTCAAGCAAAAGGTGTTTGTCTCGAAGCATGCCATATTTCCAGAGTTTCCGTTATGCATGTGACGCAGTAGGCCCCTAAAATATTTTCAGGGACCAAACTACAAAAGGGCAGAAATCGTTGGGATTGAAGATAGTTTTCAGGGACCAAATTGTAATTTACTGAAATTACATGAGGCAAAATTATAGTTTACGAAAACTACAGGGGCTGTTTTGTAAATATGAAAAATGATTTTTCATTTAAGTGAAATGACGTCGTTTTGGCTGTTTGACAGCTGGATCAAAATGACGCCGTTTTGCGTAAGACGACTGTATGATAGCTAGACCAAAACAATGCCGTTTTGGCTCATCTTTATTCGGCCAAAACAGCCCGATGACCATAATTGCACCGTGTGTGACGGTAAATGTTTCTAGAGCTTTGTTGTAGCTCAATCTTGGTCTAACCCAGCTTCACAACTTGCTAGCACCTGGAGTGGAGTTGTAGTGGTTGTTGGAGGGCGTTTTTCGGTGTGGATCACCTGTGGAGGTAGGACAATTGGACTACTACAGTGACTTGCCATTCGACTATTCCGTTGTATTTGAGTTAGAATCAAAGGTTGGTTTAGCTTTCTTATGCTTTTAATCTTATGTATATGCTGTTGTATAACCTCAAACCAATGGGATCCGAAGTGGGTTTGTTCGGTCAACTTTTAAAAAAAAATTTGAAATTTCGCCATATAATGCTCCGAGCAAACCAACACTTGCATGATTAATTAATTATTTTCATGGAAATTCGTGAAGCAAATTATGATTTTGGAATCTCTCTTTTTGACATATTGTACACCCCAAACACTATAAATAGGGGTTAAGATCATTGCACAGGAGGCATGAAAGAATAGAACTGATACAACCAAGAATAAATTATCAATAATATACAAATACTCTATAAACACACTCTCAGAAATACACTACCATAGACGTAAAGGTCGATTGACTTTAGCTGAATCACGCTAAAAACTCCTGATGTCCTTCTTGTTCTTCCTTACTCCATCTCCTTCTATCTCTTTTTACATTATTAGATTGTAGTTTGGGGTTTCAAGTACTTCTTTGGTTAATGAAATTCGATCGTTAACATTTTAGCGCTAGAAGGAGGGCCTAAACTGCATTCTAGTTGATTTTCTACATTCCAGCTCATTTTTTGTTGAGTAACAATGGTTAGAGGAAGAACCACCCGAAGTTCTGACGCTTCAGTTGACCAGCCAGAAGGTCACGTAGAACAACACTAGGAATTGGTTCATCCTGTGGCGGGCACTTCTACCGTTCCCACTACAGGCATAGCCGCCGGCTTACCCCCAACAGCCCACCATCAGTCTGTTGTTATTATTCCTAGATCTAATGTAGTGCAAACATGGCACCAGTGTTAAGAAGCGCTCGAAAACATAGTAAAAGAGTTAGTTGGGGTAGTTAGAACACTGACACAGGCACAAACTCTGGGCATGCAAAGATTGATTGAAGTTACTGCTCTTGGAGGAATACTCCAGCAGCCATGACAAGAGGCTTAAGAGGAATGACCAGCTAGACAAGCACATCAGCACACTGATTCAACTCACTCTTCCAACTTGCAAACAAGATCAGATGTCAACCAAGCACACGATGATTATAATGACCAGCGACATGAGAGTTTGCGTTAAGCGGAAAGCTCGAACAGGACTACACAAAAGCATGTGCCAGGTCAATGTTCGTTGGGTCATGGGCAAAAAAAGCATGGAACCTCAGATCGTCATTTCCACGACCATGAAGGTAGAAGTCAACAATCTTCCAGCCGACGATTTGAGACTCACGACCCAATAATAGAAGAGTTACTCTGGCGAGTGAAGTAGTTAGAAGAATTCCTTCATGTGCAGGGTAGTCGAGAATGCTATGAAGAGAGGAAACCATTTACTAGTGAGATCAAAATGAGGCCTTTCCCTCACAAATTCAAAATCCCTATAATTCCATAATACAATGGGGACAATGACCTTCACAACCACCTAGATGCATTCAATATGCAGATGGATCTCTAGACGATCAATCTTTTAGTCAATTGTTGTGTCTTCTTAGCTACCCTAGGAGACATACCTCGAATGTGGTTCAAAAATCTCCCAGCTTGCAGTATTGATAGTTGGGAAGAATGTCAAGGGAGATTCACTAACCAATATAGAGCACTGAAACGATAGCTCGCACCATCCTATCATCTCGCAACAATCTTTCAGTAGAAGAATGAGTCACTAAAAGACTACGTCACCCGATTTTGACACAAGTTCAGTAATGTAGAAAGTCTCTCTGATGAGAGTGTCCTGATGGTGATCACATTAGGACTTTGCAAGGATGGTAAGTTATACAAAAGCATATACAAGTCTTAGATGAGAGACTAGGTGGAGTTTTATGAACGAGTTGCTAAGGAAATCAATTGGAAAGAGACCTTTGGTCCAAGGAAGTCCAATTAAAAGGATGAAACAAATATCGCCAGCCAAGGTACAAAAAAGAGCAATGATGAAAAGGACAAAAAGAGTCAGAAGGATGGCTTAAATAGTCAAGTTGCAAAGAAGGCTAAGAGTGAGTGACCTCGGCGTCTAGGTTGCCATGATAACTACAGCATCCTGTCAGATACTTTGGATAGGATCTTTGAAGTAGAAAAGAACAGGGAGGATTTTGGGAAGCCAAATCCCATAAAGATACCCAACAAACTGAGAAATAGAGACAAGTTTTGTGCCTACCACGATGAAGTTGGGCACAACACTCAGATTACCGGGCACTTAGAGATGCAATCGAAGATTTAATTAGAAGAGGTCACTTAAGAGATTATGTGATACGACCTGTGAGTTAGCAACCTTGGCAACCCCGACAATTGATACAGCAACAGCGCCAGCAAACTCCCAAACAAGAGAATGTGCCTGCAATGAGAACAATACTCATCATTCATGATAGGTCTCACATCGTAGGTACTTCAAATTAGTCGTATGAGCACTACGTGCAAGAGGCAAACCACATCCTAATCACAGGTCATGGTGAATCTAAGAGGCTCACCAAAAAGGTTAAAACAGCCTTAGACAACATCATCTTTACAAATAAAGATGCACGAGAAGTGCATTCTCCTCACAATGATGCATTAGCTATCCGAGCTAGAATCTATAAAGGCAAGGTATGAAGAATAGTGATTGATACCAATAGTTCGATAAACATCATGTACAGGGGATGTTTTGATCAAATGGGTCTAAGCTTGGATCAGTTGAAACCTTCCCCAGAACCCTTCTATGGCTTCACAGGGGATGCAATACTACTTGCGGGACAAGTCAAACTTCCCATCATTCTAGGAGATTTAGACTGCCAAGCCATTGTCCTTATAAATTTCCTAGTTATAGACTATCCCTTAGCATACAATGTGGTGTTAGGGCGAGCTACTATAAATGACCTAGATATGGTCACATCTACCAAGACCCTTACCATCAGATTCCCAACCTCAGATGAGGTTGGATGTGTATGAAGTCAATAGCACATAGCTTAACATTGCTATAATGATGTGGTCAAATTAGGAGTAAAAGGGAAAAAGGTCAATGTAGTGTCTGGCAGAGAGCAATAAGCTGGAAGTACAACAAAAGTTAGCCATGACCTTGACCCCCGTAAGGTGGATGCAAAAAAAGTAGCTGGTTTAGTAGAAGAGCTTGAAGACATGTAGGTCAGCAAGGCAGATGTTGAATGATGCCTCAAGCTAGAAAAAAACTTGTCCCAGGCGTGAAGACCCAACTAGCTAAATTTCTCAAGGCAAACTTGGATGTATTGACTTGGAACCATGAAGACATGATAGGAATCGATCCCAGGATCATGTCACATAGGCTCAATATCGACTCTCTTCATAAGCCAATTCCCTAGAAAATGAGGCATATGATTGCTAAACACCATGCCACTCTAAAAGAAGAAATGGATAAACTTTTAGCTAATAAGTTTATTTGTGAAACTCACTACCCAACCTAGGTAGCCAACCCTATGCTTGTAAAGAAGAAGAACGAGAAGTGGAGAACCTGTATTGGCTTCACAGATCTTAGCAAAACATGTCTAAAAGATAGTTTCCTTCTCCTAAAAATTGATCAGCTCATGGATGCAACTGTTGGTCATCACTTTTTAAGCTTTATGGATGCTTACTCAAGATACAATCAGATCCCTATGAACCCGCGAGATAAGGAACATACTTCTTTCATCACTTATTGCGGTTTGTATTGTTATAAGGTGATGCCTTTTAGATTAAAGAATGCAGGAGCAATATACCAGTGGTTAGTGAACATGATGTTCAAGGAACTAATCAGAAAGCCAATGGAAGTGTATGTGGATTACGTGCTAGTGAAATGTGAACACGTTGCCACCCATGTATGCAATCTTAAGGAAATGTTTTAAATTCTAACGAAATATCGAATGAAGCTAAATCCACTCAAGTGTGCATTTGGAGTGGCTTTAGGAAAGTTTCTCAGATTTATGGTAAATAGTAAGGGAATCGAGGCAAATCCAGAGAAAATCAAAGCTCTGATTGACATAAGATCCCCAATCAGAGTCAAAGACGTACAAAGTCTTAATGGCTAGGTCATAGCACTTAGTAGATTCATTTGAAAAGCGATAGATAAGTGTGTCCCTTTCTTTGATGCACTGAAAAAGGCAAAACACTTTAAGTGGACCGAGCAATGCAAGGTCACCTTTCAACAACTCAAGGAATATATGGGTTGAGCTCCTTTCTTATCTAAACCAAAGGAAAGTGAGAAGCCAATTATTTACCTGGGAGTATCTCAGCATGCTCTTAGTGTAGCCCTCAAATGAAAAGAAGGTGGAACACAGTTTCTGATTTACTATGTGAGCAAAAGATTGTTAAATGCTGAGATGAGGTACTCGCTAATAGAGAAACTTGTTTACTGTCTTGTAATGGCATCAAGGAAGCTAAGACCATATTTTCAAGCATATAGCATAGTGGTGCAAATGTAGTTCCCACTAAGGTAGATCCTATAGAAGACTGATGCTTCAGGTTGTTTACTTACTTGGGCAGTTGAGCTAGCTCAGTTTGACATTGAATATAAGCTGAAGCCAGTAATCAAAGGACAAGCCTTAGCAAACCTCATTGCAGAATTCACAGGCCCCATAGAGGAGGTAATAAAGGCCCCAAAAGCTCCATTTCAAGAGTTATATGTTAACGGGTCATCAAGTGAGCAGAAGACCAGGGCAGAAGTGCTTCTTATTAGCTCAGAGAAGCACAAAATCCTTCATGCACTAAGATTTGGTTTTTAAGCCACAAATAATGAAGCAAAATACAAAGCATTGTTGGCAAGGCTCTGTCTAGCAAAAGAGATGCAAGCTAAAAACCTAAAGATATTTAGCGACTCCCAGCTCATAGTTTGTCATGTACGAGGTGAATACCAAATGAAGGGGGTCAAAAATGGCCATTTACCTTCAATAGGTTAGGGAACTACTTGATTGTTTTCTGCAATATAAGGTCAATCAAATTCCATGAGCTCAAGACACACATGCAGATGCATTAGCTCGACTAGCCACAACAAGAGATGCAGATTTCTTTGGAGCAAATCTAATAAAGTTCCTTCAACAACCGAGCACAGACTAGAAATATGTTGTGATGGCAATCATTGTGGCAAAGGACTCATAGATGTATCCAATCTTGGATTACTTACAAGATGGTAAGTTGTCACAAGATAAACTTGAATCACGTCATATACGAGCTCAAGCAGCCAGATATTGTATCTTCGATGACAACATGTTATATAAAATGAGACTCTCCACTCTATTCCTAAGTTGTATAGATGTCAATGATTGTGTCACCATCCTGAAGGAAATTCATGCCAGTCATTGCGAGAATCATGTGGGGGGCTATCTCTAGCTTAAAAGGCACTTCGGTAGGGATTTTATTGGCTAACAATGAAGCAAAGCATCATTAACCTCATAAAAAGATGTGACAAATGCCAAAGATTTGCCAAAGTCCCACAAGCTCCACCAGCCTACCTACAACAAATGGTCAATCCATAGCCTTTTGCGATTTGGGGGATGGACATGATTGGACCACTCCTAACAAGTTGTAGGAATTATAAATATGCAGTAGTAGTTATTGATTATTTTACCAAATGGGTAGAGGCGAAGGAATTCACAGAAATATCCTCTTCAAAAGTTGAAAAATTTGTATGGGCTAATATTATTTACAGGTTTGGAGTCCCTCAAGAGATCATGGCTGATAACGAGACCTAGTTTAATAGTGAGTAGTTCATTAAGTTCTGTAACGACCTCAAAATTATGAAAAGCTTCTCAGCCGTAGACGATCCTCAGGCTAATGGGCAAGTTGAAGCTGTTAACAAAATCATTAAACAGATCTTAAAAACAAAGTTAGAGGCCAAAAAGAGAGCATGGGTAGACGAGCTACAAAAAGTACTTTGGGATTACAAAACCATAGCTCATAGCACCACATGAGAAACTTCCTTCTCGATGGTATATAGATTTGAAGCTATGATCCCTATAGAACTTGAAGTGACTTCATAGCAAAGAGCAACATTTGACCCATAAGTTAATGATTAGCTGCTTGCTATAAATCTTAATCTCGTAGAGAAGACTCAAGAAATAGCTCGCCTAAAGACTATGACCTACCTGTAATGGGTCGTAAGGTACTATAATAGAAAGGTCCAAGTTCAAAGCTATAAAATTGGAGACACACCTTATTCTTCCTGGAGCTTGCAAGGCTAGTGAAGGGATGCTAGGTTCAAACTAGGAAGGCCTTACATTATCAAAAAAGACTTAGGTAATGGAGCTTATCATTTAGCGAATATGAATAAAGATGAATTCTCACAAGCTTGGAATGTTAAGCATCTCTGCCTATACTATCAATAAATTTTAATTTGTCCTTTTAATCCTGTAACATTATATCTTTATTTATTAATCTCTGAATAGATTGAGTAAATTGTTGTACAAGAAACAAACTATTCTTGGGCCAAAAAAAAGCCATTTTGCTAGTTGAGGCTCATTCAAATCAACCTAAGAGTCAATGTCGACAACCTAGCTGGGCATTCATTACTAGCTGAGGTACAACTTATCGAGAATACCTGACAAATATACATTATCTTGCTTGAGCAAATATACATTGTCATGATCTACCCGTCAAATATATATGATCTTACTCGAGCAAATATACATTGTCCTGGTTAATCCGAGAAATATACATTGCCTTGCTTGGTAAATATACATTAACGTGGGTAGCGGACAAATATACATTACCCTGCTTGGTAAATATATATTGTTATGGTTAGCTGACTAAAGGCACATTGATGCAACTTACTACGCATTCAATTTAACAAATGCTTATTAAGCTATGATCTACTAGCAGAAGTGTTGCATGCAATCTACAGAGCATTCAATTATGGAAACCAAAGAGTAAAGCAAAAATATTATTTTTAAAAAACCTCTTTCAATAAGGTGAATGTACATATGGAAGTTTAAAAATGGGACTCAATTATAATGTCATGGCTTGCTAAAAAGACTGGCCCTCAGAAATTGAGCTTTTGTGGGTTAGAGGATTAGTATATGGGACAAGCAAGTTATCCATCATTTGATCATCAGTAGCCTTCATGACCTGCAAGTTGCTCTCCTTTTGAATAATGCCCTGGGCAAAAGGAACTTCACCTATAGACTACGTATCCTCATTGGGAGATGTTACCTCCTTATCCTCCTTAAAGCCTTTAATGGTTTCATGAACGTCCTCACTAAAAAAGAAGAAATCCATATATGGGTGCTTCTCCCATAAGGTGAACAAAAAGTTCATGGTAGTATTTTCTTCTGCTTTCGTGACTAGCGCTACGATTTCTGCCTTAGCTCAAGCAATTTCTTCTTTTGCCAAAGTAGTCTCATTCCTGGCCGCTTCTTCAGCAGCCTCAGCTTGCTACATTACTATATCCAGCTCACATTTTACTCTTGTTAGCTCATCAATTATCTTATTAAGCTCAGAGGTAAGGATGGACTTGAGAGTCTCGTAGCTTGCTACCTCACGAGATAAAGGATTTTTGGCTTGTTTCTTAGTGGCCTCGGTGTTTCTTGTTATGTTCGTCAGCTCCAATGCCTTAGCTCTTAAGGCGGCTAGGTCACCCTCAAGCTTCTTCTTGTTTTCTTTCCAAACCAGAAGCTTATCCCTCAACTTAATTACCTCTAGTGCGCTCTATGAAATCAAACAATTACATCAGCTTACAAAAGGCAAAGGAATTAAAGTTAGAGAACTTAACTTACCAGTAGACCATGATAAACTATGTAGCCCATCAGACCCTCACTAGACATCTCTGACTCCAATGCTTAGGTTCTGGTCCACACTCTCCTTGAAGATGTCAAAATATGCCCCCATTCTTAAGCAAAGGCCGTTAAGTTACGTTTCATCCCCAACCTCAGAATTAACTTGCTCAGAAGCAACTTTTTCCCCTTTTTCCATTTTTTGCTTCTTAGTAGAGGGTTCAAGCGAGGGTGGAACCTCAACCACGTGTAACTGTGAGATGGGAACCAGTGCCTATGAGGTCGCTACTGCTACAACTAGAGAAGATTGACTTGCAATAGTAGGGGCTGCAGTAGCAGGAGTCGTTGAGGTCATAACAACAGTAGGGTCAATAGATCAAGTGTGGGCCCGAGGAGCATGAAGGTTTAGCCTCGCCATTTCTTCATACTGCTGGAAGTTTGTTGGGCCAACCTCTCTAATTTGGCAAGCTCTGATGTCTTCAATAAGCTTAATGTTTAGTGCCAGAGTAAGCTTGTGTGAATGTAAAAGCTCTCCGTCAAATTTGAGGTTGTTCCTAAAGTCACTCGTAGCAATGAACTAAACCAACACTTAAACTTCCTCAACCCTAATGTCGGCTTCTCCTTACCAGCTCCCTCTACAAGATAAAATAGAATGTCAGATCGAGAAAGAAATAAATGACTTTATGTAAGATCGCACATCCCTAGCTCGCTCACTAGGAGCAAGGACAAAACCAAAATTGTTAAGATAACACAAAGATAGGCAGGAAATGTAAAACTAGTGGGTTTTATAGTTCCCCACATTAGATTTGCCCTCTGCATCCCCTTACAGCAAAATTTTCTTATACTCAGTCTATCGAGTTAAAAGATAATAAAACCCGTCCTGATAACCTATCCTCTTAATGTTATAAAGATAGTAGAAAACCCTCGCTGAAGGAGGTGGGAGATTATTCCTAAGATAAACAAGGGTAAAAAAGGTGAGCTGAGAATAAGAATTTAGGGTGAGCTAGCATCGGCAAAGCTTTATTTTATTTAACAACTCTACAATATAAGGGTGAACTAAGAACCTAAGCCTAGCATCGAGGTGGTGAGTGTTGATAGCAACAAAACCCGAAGGGGGATAGACTGTATGGTCATCAGGAAAAGGTGCCATGATCCTGTAGCCTTTAGGAAAATGATATGTCTCAACTATTTCCTTAAGCTCGTCAAGCTTAATGGTTGAGGGATAATGCTTAAACACTATACAAGCTTAAGATCTTAGACCACTAATGACCTACTGACCTTCAGTAGGGTTAGGACAAACAACAAATTCTTCTGTGACCTCGCCATACTTTATCTACAACACATACTAGTTCCTCACTCTAGGCTGGAAAATTAGGCTCATCAGCACTCCCTATTAGGTAACTACGGCATTTATGAGCTGCAACCATCTACACAAAAAGGAAGAATGGTCAAGTCACTGTAAGTAGATCACGACTAAAAGCTAAGACTAACAAGGAGATTTCTTATGCAGTAGACCATATAGTGGCTCAGGTTACCATTCCTGAAACCCAAACTTGGGGGGTTCAACTAACAAACCTATCAAGTTACTAGACCTTAGGAAATAGAAGACTAAATTCAACAAACTACAGCCCTAAAAACAGTAGACAAAATCTTTAGCAAGCACACAACATACCAGAAACCCATAAAGCCAGGCATTTATAAAAAGAAAAAAGCATAGAGTTTGAGAAAGCTTACTGTATTGAGAAAATGGTAATCAGCTCTAAAAAGAGAATGATTTACGAAAATGGTCTCTAGCAATCTAGGATCTAGGATGTTCTATAGCAAACCTGATGAAACAGGAAAACGAAGAACAGTGGCAACTATAGGTAAGCTTGGGAGTAGAAACACCAGTCTTCAAAGTGACAAATGAAAGGGGAAAAAAGGGTTTCTTCTTATCTTATAACTCGATTAACTTCACCATTGGATCTAGAGGCTAATTAGCTACCCTCGATCCAATGATCCAACAAGAAACACGACTTATACGCTAATGGAAATAGAAAATTATGCACATTAAATGTAAGTAATGATGGTATGAATTGACATGGATAAAATGACGGATGAAGAAGTCTAAACGGTGGCGTGACAAACTACTATTGTTAGCTCTTATTAATGAATTGTAGCTCCTAGTCCACAAACCAAATTGAGAGCTGGGGGTTAGTGCTATAGGTATTTTGGAATCATATAAATGGGTTAGTAAAAATCCAATAACATGAGCCCAGGTAATAAAGGCCTGTTCCATCCAGGATTGAGCTCGCTGAAACAAGGCATAAGGTTGCCACAAGCAAACTTGAGGTTGTTAGCCAAGGGTCAACAGCAACCTCAAGTCATTGAGAATGGGGTCTAGCTCACAAAACGGAGCAGCCTCACTATGGTTAAACCAGAGAATGAATCAATTTACGGGTACCAACTTGCAGGTATCAACTTGCATAATTAACTAATTATTTCTGTGGAAATTTGTAAAGCAAATTACAATTCCAGAATCTCTCTTTTTGACATATTGTATATCTGAAACATTATAAATAGAGGTTAAGATCATTGTACAAAAGGCATGAAAGAATAAAACTGATACAATGAAGATCAGATTATCAACAACATACAAACACTCTATAAACACACTTTCAGAAATACACTACCGTGATGTAGAGCTCAATTGACTTTAGTTGAACCACATTAAAAACTTCTGGTGTCCTTCTTGTTCTTCATCACTCTATCTCCCTTTATCTCTCTTTACATTATCATATTACAGTTTGGCGTTTCAAGAACTTCTCTGGTTGATGAAATTTGACTGTTAATAGATATAATATCTAAGATTTTGTAATATAAGAATCAAATATCTTATTCTTGAAATTCAATACCAATAGGATATTTAGAATTTTAGTAACATAATACTCCACACTAACTCTCATACTTTCATTGACAAACTACTTTAATAATATCATATTGATAGGGTATATATATTATTAACATAACACTCTCCTAGATACTATATTAAATAATTTAATTTTAAGCAAAATTTCATGCAACTAATCCCACAATAGGCATGTACATAATTACTAAAAATTCCATGATATAATATGAACTATTTATAATTTCTACATAATAATAATATCATACATATAATTACATAAAATTAATTCAACACTCAAACTTTAACATACTGTATTGAAAAAAATTTATACAGTAGATCAATATGTAGGAATTATATGACAAATTTTTTAGGCCCAAAAATAATAATTTAATATTTAAATAAATTTTATTTTCAAAAAATCTAAAAAAATACCAAAAATTTTGCCTTGGAGAGTGGAGGTCGACGATGAAAACATCATTGCGATCGGAGGCTAACAAGTCAAAACATGGCCTGCACGCAGCCCTTGTGAAAATAGGCAAGCGAGCTAGCCTCCATCTTCATTCATTTTTCAATTATTCAAGCCTTCAAACCTAGTATGCAACCTGATTCAAATTGATGAATTTTAACCAAAATCTTGTATAGGTTTTCATCCTAAAATAAATATAACACTAAGCCATTATCTAATTTGATGAAAACTAGAAAAATATGCTTCAATTTTGGCAAAAAAAATACCCGAAAGCATGATTGTGTTTTCATCTAAAAATTTTTTTATTCAAAAAACTTTATACACACCTATTTTAATCAAATTAAATCGTGGGTTTTATTCAGTGTAATGATTTGAGACAAACTTACAGAGTAATTTTGTTGTGAGATTATAATTTTTGTACTTATAGCTTTTCTTAATTTCAAAAATAATATGATATAAATAATTTCAAACTGAATTTGCATAATATCCGACAATGCAATATGATGGAATAACTAGCTTTAATACTAATTGCAAGAAATTTATATCATAGAATTGAGCTAATTACCCGAATCTAAGTTATTATATTACATGACATAAATATAATGCAAATTGATAAATAATAATCATAATGTAAAAAGATTATTTACCTAGTATAAGTTGTGAATCACATAAGTTGAACAAGTGCAAATTTTGGTAGGTTTACTCCTTTCATTCTCCAATAATCTATAATCTATAGGAGAATAAGTTTGTAAATCCTAATAAAGAGATTGCAGGAACTAATCTAGGGTGAGGGTTGGGACCTACCTTTTTGTTAGTCTGAGATAGGTGCCCTAGGGCCAATTTGATTGGACCCTATTACATCTATGACTATACATTCTGTGGATTTGGATATTAAAGGTTATATAT
>JANHAO010016877.1:0-14186 GCA_026873985.1 Saraca asoca
ATTCTCATTACGCAATTTTCCTGAGTTCCAAACAAATAATCTCACATTTATCACCAAAGCCACATTCATGAATTCCATCAATGTCCAAGGTAGACCATAAAAAGAAGCAAAAGCATAATTACAACAAACCCACATAAATGAACACCATAAAAACAACAATTAAATAAAGATCTCAAAGGGATCTATAGTCATAAAACAAGACAGAATAGCCGAGTTGTTAACTTGCTTGTGTACTTAACTTTTGAAAAAGAGCATGGTACTGCTATAGCTGAGAGCAAAGCATGTTTGATAGCCGCTAGTGAAGAGAGAAGGAGTGAATAGAAGAAATCCCAGGAGCTGAATAGGCGAATACCAAATAGCTCAGAAGAAACTAGAATTCTAGAAAGTGTGTTTACTATTCAATCACAAAATAAATTAAATAATTGGGCCCGACCCGCTGATCGGTCTGTGTCCGTGCGAATTTGATCCGCTTAGACTGCAGTCTGTCAGACTTAGCCCGTTCAAGTCCATTTTCAAACAGACTATTTTTTAACATATCCAGCCCGCTCCAGATTCGCGGTCCAATCCGATTGGCCCGTGGACATTAAGCTCGTTTAACACCCTATTTATAAAGTGTCTAATATTACATTAATTTTTAAATTAGAAAATAAAATTGATTCAAATAAAAGTTAAAATAAATTTAAAATTCGAATAAAAGTTATACGATAAAATTATATTTTAGAAATGCAACTTATCCTTGAATATAAAATGTATAAGCAACCCCTCCAAAAAAAAAAAATTATAATTTCATTCCCTAATTTTTAAAGGTAAATTCCATCATGCATTGAGCAAAATCCTTGCATGAATTGTGCACGTGGCATAATGATGGGCGTTGGATATGGTTTTATCGAGATTTGCACCCGGTGGACCATATTTATGTATTTCTCCCCAGATTCTTTTGTGATTGGCAAAGTGGCCCCAAGTATGGGTGGGCTGTGGAGGAAGATGGATTTGGGCTGAGCTGCTTCTTGTAGTAGCTCGGAAGCAAGTTGTGTGGCCTAAAAAGCTACGTCGATGATGAGTCACATTTTGAGTGGCGCGTCATCCTGGACTCTGTTTTTTTAAACTAATTCAGCTCTTGTGCCATGCATAAATAAAAATATTATAATTTTTAGATTTATTATTTTATATTAAATTTAATATATTAATATCATTATTTAATTTATTTTATTTTATAATTATAAAAGTAACATTAAAGTATTATTATTTAAAATATATATCTCATAATCTTAAATCAAATAAACTTTGATGTATTTGATATATATCATTAGGAACTGTAAAAATTGATTTTAAAACTTGACAGTAAAAAAATATAAACATCTACATTAATTGTAAATGATTCAAAATAATATATACAAGTGGATTTAAAGTTTTATGAGTAAAAGGTTTTTTAATTATTAATTTTATGAATTCAATAATAAATGAATACTTGATTTGTTGAATAATCATAATTAATAAGTTTAAAAAAATATAAAACTATTAATGTTTAATCTCTGATAATAACAGTTTAATTTCATCTTATTACAATCTTCTCACCATTGTAAAAATGAAATAAATCCTGTAAATATGAAATAATCTAAATTAAATTAGAAATGCACCAGCTTAAATTGTTAGTGCATTTAATATTGATTTTGCAACATATATGTTAGTGCATTTCTAGTGAAAGATAATATAATGGAGTCACATTTTGCAACTTATAATTGATATCAATCATCCGCATTTATGTTGGTGCATTTCAGGTTCTAAAAGGGTTTTATGCGGAAAGACGTGGGAAGCAATAACTTACATATGAAATAATCTATATTAAACTAGAAATGCACTAACATAATCTAAATTAATAACAATCCATCTCTAAGGATGACAATAAGTCAAATACAACCTGAACTAACAAAAATGACCTACTAGCTTAGTGTTAGAAGCTAACACTATAAACTAATTTGGTAGGCAAATATGCTAAGTTTTGCATAAAATTTGACAAGAAAATTAAACATGAAGAGAAGGTCATGTGATGTAAGTTTGGGAACAAATGTATTTGTGTATTATTATTTAATTTTTTTTTCTTATTTTAGGGATATTTGTGTCTTTTTAGTATAAATTATTTGTTTAGTGAAAATAAAAAAACACATGATTGTGATCCTTGTATTTTTATCTTCGTGTCTGTATAAGATAAGGCATTATCCGAGCTAGGAAAAAAGCTCTTATATCAACTCGAAAAAAATATGTCTATTTGTATCATTAAAACTTTAATTTAAAATGCTCTTTAAGAGGCGCATCCAGTGACCCAAGTAGGCACTGTACCATGGGCTATGAATGAGAATGTGGTGGCTTAAAGACTCTCCCTACACATTTAAAATTATGTAATGAGATATGTATTAATAAAACGGAATTATCCTTCTCCTTATTTAAACAATTAATTTCTTAATATACATTAAAAACTACTTGTTAGTGGATTCAACTTGTTGAAAGCATATAAGGCTTGTGTGTGAAGTGGCCACTCATTGAAATAATGCAGAGATGCTATTAAGGACTTGATTGAGATGGTAGCAAGAGGTCAGAGCGACTTGAGAGCTAATGTGCAAGATATTACATTCAAGGTAACATTAATGGTGCATCAAATGCAAACATGTTCAAAAGTTGATGGGTTTGTTATATAGCACAAGATTATGTGATTATTCATAATAGCATTTGAAGAATGAGAAACCACTCAAAAGGGAGTGAATTAACGACATATCTAATGGGAGGAAGCGTTGAGAGAAGCCTATCTTGCCAAGATGGCTTGACTATGTCCATGAGGAACATTGAACTGTCGGTGAAACATAGAGGGCGAAGCCATGATTATGCTAGAAAGCATAGCTACCACAAATAATTGACACATTCTATGGATGACATATCTCTTTTGATATGTTAAGTGGCAAATTCATATAAAGGAGTTCAAAATCGTGTCAGAAAACATGAATCTTACTCAAATGAGTAAGCTCAAAGGGGACAAAGTTGATCTAGGATGGATTGATTGTGCACTATCCTGTAGGTGTAATAAGCATGCTACAACACTTATTACAAAATTCGAGAAGAGATGCTAAATAAGCTAGCACATCATAATCATATGACAAGTGACAATGATATTCAATATAGTGAGCTAAAGTTACATAGTCGTGTGACAAAGTAGCAACAATGACTCGAAGCGTAACGGGCAAACACTACATAATCGCAAGACGAACTTTACGACAATGACCATAGATTCACAATTTACTTGTGTATAAGTAAAGTAAAACTCAAGTTAGAAAGAAGAATACTTTCTACTTAACCCTTATCAAATTATTAATGTGGGGGAGTCATCATTTAATCAAAGAATGAGTCATCAAGAGAATGCACTCAAAGATACAAGGATCTAGATGTCAAGGAAGATGCACTCAGACTGAACTATATCAAAGGATGTTAGTCAAGAAGTGCTGAGAAAGAAGGCATTAATTATTGAACAATTAAGTAGAAGAGTTATCAACTCATGACTTGGTCATATGTCATGCTGCAATTGGATTGTCGAGTCAACGTACGCATGGAGGAAAGGTAACGAAGAACCCACCAATTTTAGACGGCGCAATTAGGCCATACACGTCAAATTGTCGTGATACATTGGACGACAATTTGACATTTGAGAGCCTAACTAATACGAACAAAAATATGTAGGAAATGTAACTCATTTGATTTTGCTGCTATTTGCTGGATGGCGATTTGACGTTGAAGGTCTAGGTGCACGCGTTTGAAAGTTGATGCATGAAAGTACCCACCAATTTAAACTGAAGTTTTCGTACATGGTTTATTGTTCAAGAGCAAGCTACATGTCATCCAAATTTTTTCAAGTTTCCATGTAATTTGTGAAATTTCTTTAATAAATTTACACTTGGTATGTTGGCTCAGCTGAGATGTATAACAGAGGATTAATTTTCAACTGATAGTGTGATGCACACTGAAAATAAAGAACAATTTTGTTTTGTTAAATGCATTGTTTCAAAAGTCACGCCTAGCCTTCCCAGTTGAACTAATCAGATTCAAGAAGCAACCCAATTGAGTAGTTTCAAATATCCAATATATCATATGGTTCAGATCCAATTTAACATTGGTTGAACCAGTCCTAGACATACTAGCCTATCTGGATCTTTGTCTAGACCAAATTTTAAAACTATTGTTAAAAAATGTTTAAATGGTTGTTTTGGTGTTTGAGAAGGTTTTATATACACAAAAAGTTCGAAATTTATGAATGCTACGAGTAGCTTTGCATTTATAGCAATTAATATGAAAATGGCACTCTAATGGTCCATAAAAACCAGAAGAGGCTTAGTTTTATTTTGGTTGGATTGGTTAAACGTTTCTGATCTTGAACCAATGTGCAATGGTCCAGACAATTCGAAAATGATTGCAGAAGAAAATGAAAAACATCAATATAATGAAGATTCTTTTACATATTTCTCCAAAACACACAAGTGATCTGCACGCATAGATCAATAAATATATATCCAAATACTGAATGTAAGTGAATGACACCTCAAAATGATCCAATTGTAGAAATACCAACACTTGATCACAACAATGTAGCCAATCCAAGCTTTCCATCACTGCTTGCTGCTACTATTCTTCTTCTCTTTTGCTCTCCTACATCAGCAAATACCATAAAATACTTAATCTCCTATAGTGATCTGTACAACATATTATTGATTGAAAATTATGCAGAGTGTGTGTGTGTGTGTATATATATATATATATATATATAATATTGAGAAAAAAGCAGTCAAACAGAATTTTGGTTCCATGAAAAGCAGGAAACTATGATGAGAAAAGAGAATTTTGCAATTGAAATTTGTATGCATGCGGACATTTGAACTTCAACAGATAAAAGCTAAGCACATGAAAGGGACTAGGCAAAAAAACTGGGTTTTGGTTCTGTGGTGAGAAAGCTAAGGTAGCATGAAGATTTTCCCAGTAATAACAAGCCAAAAGCAGGAAATACTTCTCAAATGCTTGAATCATTAGAATATAGAAGTCCTAAGGTAGCTAAACTTGCAGTAGGCATTGGAACTGCTTGCCTAGCAATTGTAGTTTTACTAGAGTTTGATAACAACCTAACAAGTACTAACATAGAATGCTGTTTGGTTTCAATAACAAGGTTTTCCTTTGGAAAATAATCTGACTAAACAAACAACATCGCATATGACTAGATAATAAGAAGAAAACCAATGGATCCATAGTTTGTGTGTAAAAGCATAGAATAGAGGAAATAATTGAAATTCTATTCAGCAAATTAAAATCAAACACCGGTGCAAAGATATTAGGATAGGGTTTCAATTTCACCCAAACTACAAGTACAAAGATGACTCTGGCCAGCAGAGATAAACATCAAAGTGACATTCACATTTTGATAATTTTTCATCAGGTAAGCATAACTCTAAAAGACAAACACAAAAGCGGGTCAGTGATGCTGCAGATAAAAATAACAGAAAGTGGTTTGACAAGGCCAAAACCGATGGCAATGAGAAATACATAAAATAGCATAGCACACATGATGTTTAAAGCCTCCTTGTATTGCTAGGTCAGCTGTTGAGACTCCTAACATCCAAAGCAACGGCCATGATAAACTTATCAGAAAGTTTTGATAACTTCATGGCGTGTTAAGTTGATATATGCACTTCACAAAATGCATTGTCAACCAAAATTTAGTCTTGGCAAAGCCTTGGTGCACTCCTCTTTTGGAAGTACACATACACTTCCTTTCACAAGTTGAGGTGAACTATGGGCTTTACAGCTTGTGAGAGAAAGTGTACGGTGCACTCCCAAAAGGTGCATCTAGCTGCACTCTTTGTTGAGTAAAATTTAGAATAAACAACTCTAAACTTACTACTGTTGGATCCAAACAAGTAAATAAATTATTTATATTTTACTCACAATAAAAGACACTACAATACTTTGCAAATACCACTCACAATTTGAAGAGGAATAAACACTCAATAGATATACAAATTCTTATTTTGGAGGATACCTAAACTAAATACAAAGGAGGGTATTTATAGTTTTTACCATGCAATCTACACCATACAAATATTAAATTGAGAAATAATCTTAGTCATACATCATTACCACATTCTACATACTTCTTCTAAAATATCTCTTTTCTACATCCTTCTACAATATTCTCTTAAAAATATCTTCCTTCCACATTTGTTGAGAATCTTCCATTGTCTTGGATTTAGATAAAATGGATTGGACTTTTATTTTCCTTGAGCTAAAACAAGTTAAGCTTTGTAATGGGCTACGGTTGATCTTCAACACTCCCCCTCAACACCAGCTCATTACAAAACCCAACTAATTTCAGTTCAACGAAAATAAAAGTCTAATCCATTTTATCTAAACCCAAGACAATGAAAGTTTCTCAACAAATGTAGAAGAAAAATATTTTTAAGAGAATATTTTAAAAGGATGTAGAAAAGAGATATTTTAGAAGTGTGTAGAATATAATAATGATGTATGACTAGAATTATTTCTCAATTTAATATTTGTATGGTGTAGATTGCATGATAAAGACTATAAATACCCTCCCTTGCATTTGGTTTAGGTATCCTCCAAATTAAGAATTTATAAGTTGTGAGCTATCTATTGAGTGTTCATTCTGGTTCAAATTGCGAGTGATCTTTGAAAAGTGTTGTAATGTCATTTATTATGGATAAATACAAGTAATTTGTTTACTTGTTTGCGTTCAACATTAGTAAATTTAGAATTATGTACTCTAAATTTTACTTAATAATTGGTATCAGAGCAGGACAGTCAGGAATCATGGAGCTATCTTGAGTCATGAGGAGTTTGGTACTCTGCAAGTTTATTAGTCAAGCTTGTTCGGTATAGTCAAAGTCTTGCCGACACAATGAGTGACCTTCAAGTAGTTGGAGGAATCAAGAAGCTCAACAACAAAAACTACAACACGTGAGCAACATGTATGGAGTCTTACCTACAAGGTCAAGACCTTTGGGAGGTTGTCGATGGTGGTGAAGTTACACAACTAGCGACAAAAGATGCCAACGGCATCTTGAGAAAGTGGAAAATTAAAGCAGACAAAGTGATGTTTACCTTAAAGACCACAATTGAAGAAGAAATGTTGGAGCACATCCAGGATGCCAAAACACCAAAGGAAGCATGGGAAACTTTTGTTGCACTTTTTTCAAAGAAGAATGATACAAGACCACAACTTCTCGAAAACGAGCTGCCATCAATGGCGCAACACAATATGACGATTGCCCAATACTTTCATAAGGTGAAGTCAATATGCCGCGAAATTTCAGAGTTTAGATCCGACAGCTCCTATTGGAGAAACTAGGATAAAGAGAATAATTATCCATGGTTTGAGACCCGAATATCGAGGCTTCGTTGCCACTATACAGGGATGGCTAGCACAACCATCACTTGTTGAGTGTGAAAATTTGCTTGCAGGTTAGGAAGCTATGGCTAAGCAAATAGGATAAGTCTCACTAAAGGATGAGGGGGAAGCACCCTACACCAACAAAAGCAGAGGCACTTTCATGTGGTACACTGGTAGTAGATCTAAAAAGGATGGTGACAAGGTAAAAATTCATCAAGGAAAGGGAGACTTTTGTCCAGGAGGAGCTTCAAAGAATCACGGTAAAAGTAGAAATTTAAATGGTGATTGTTACAACTGCAGGAAGATGGGCCACATGACGAAAGATTGTTGGACCAAGAAAAAGCCCGTTGAAAGTAATACTGCAACTTCCAATTCTAAGGAGAATAGCCAAGATGGTTGGGATGCTGAAGCATTATTCGCTACGGAGGAAGAAGAATTAGCCCTCACGATGACAACACCAGAACACATTGACTACAAGATTGACTGGATCGTAGATTCAGGTTGCTCAAATCATATGACGGGAGATAAACAAAAGCTGCAAAATCTGTCTAAATACAAGGAAGGGTATTTATAGTCCTCATCATGTCTACGCCATATAAATATTAAATTAAGAAATAATCCTCGTCATATATTATTACTACATTCTACACACTTCTCCTGAAATATCTCTTTTTTACATCCTTCTACAATATTCTTTTAAAAATATTTTCCTTCTACATTTGTTAAGAAACTTTCAATGTCTTAAGTTTAGATAAAATGAATTAGACTTTTATTTTTCTTGGTCTAAAATAGGTTGGGCTTTATAATGGGCTGGGGTTGAGCTTCAACACTCTTTTCTCCCTTTAAGTCAATTTGGAGTTGAGTGTATATGTCTTCGGTAGATGACAAAACTACCAGAGATAATGTGTTTCATATATTAGAAAAGCATTGTGTCGCTCAACATATGCGCCTAGTCATTCACCGTCTCTATCCAAATCCTAGACCATACTAGTATTCAGAATTAACTGCAATTCAAAAGTAGTCGGTACAGGCTTAGTAGAAATTTGAAGAATTAAACATATTACCCAAGATAATGTTTTAGTCCCTCCTTCTCCAGAACTTATATCTTGCTCTTGAAATAATAAGTTTTTATAGACAACATGATATGACCCATAGAAGTGGATTCCATAGGACGCGTATTCTAGCATGCCATGACTACATTTCTCCTGTAAAGAGAAATCTCTTATTTTAGGAGTAAGATAGCGTATCTCCTCGTTCACATATGATCACATATCACAAATTCTAGTTTCTTTGCATGTACGTACAAATTACAATATTAATGAATCTAATAATTAAAGAGAAATGTTCAATACACAGTTCCTACAACATAATTCCCTCACACGTTTAATAAGACAAAAAAGACAACTTTTGTGTTAATAGGCATGTGAGAAAAGTGTGTTGTTTTTACATGTGTATTGAGCATTTCTCTTGACCAAATGCATAAGAACTTAGATTGGTGATCAAAGAAAGCCATCTCAAATCAACAAGAATTTTGTCTAGTATAAATTATATTGAGCTATCATATATTGTTTATATATATATATATATATATATATATACACATAAAAGCTAGTCATGAACCTGCACCATAGATCTTGTCCATTTCACATTTCAGAATGGAGCATGATCCACTGTAAACCTCCATTGCTCATTAGGCTATAAGACATCAAAAACTGCTAGTACAACTTTGTGTGGTTTCTTGTGTCATTATAACCCGAGGGAGGTTCTGATAAAGAGAGAAGTAGTAAGATTTAAATTGAAAACAGCAATTCTCAACATAAAACCATAGCTATTGATTGAGGTATGAGTATATATACTAACAAGTCAAAAATTGGGACAATAGTTTACCTATTTATCTTCTTTAAATTATTGAAGTTGTTGATTTAGATTTACCATGGGTAAAGGAAGTAAATGAAGGTTAATTATATTTTATTGGGTTGAATTTCCATTTTATGTAGAGGATGGTCCAACACTTTAATTGTATGGGCATTAAATATTCTTAATTCCATTTTAGGTGATGCCATTCACAGTCGTAAAAATGATATCAGCTCATACCAATTTAAGTATGCCATATCATATCAAAGTGTGAAACAATTCCTCCACATAGAACAAAAACTTGAGCCAACATTTTTGTCCTGTTTGGGTGATTTGTTGAAACTCTAAATGGCACGGGAAATTTGGGAGTATTGTATCTTTCGCAGCAATTTGGAGAGGAAACACTTGCTACATTATCAGCAGAAAGGGGAGAATGAAATCTCCTGCATTCTCTTCTTCATAAAAATCTCCCAAAGAAGGTTGGAGGGTTCTTCCCCTCCTTCCCTCTCCTCCAACATTCTCCCAAACAGATTCTTAAAAAAAATTAAGATATTTCTTGAGTTATTGGTTCATTTTGACATATAGATGGTCAAACTATTCTCCCCCTTCTCTCTCCTCCTTGCCATCTCTCTCTACATTATCACTTCTAATCTCCATCAAATAGACAACAGCTTCTTGTACCAAGAAAATTCACTTCATGGACATTTTTAGAATCTGAAATCTACTTTCTTAAACAAAGAATTTCAGTATAATGCGTCATCCCCTCATCTTCTTTCTCTTTTACATATATGGTGGCGGTGTTTATGGGATAACTATCCGTTGTAGCAGCGCAAATGTTGCACTGGGAGTCTCCCAATACACCATTTAATGGTACTGCATGGGATCAAAATCCTTGTCTATGATACAATTTAAAGTCTTTAAAAAACTTCTCACAGTTTACCGATCTTTTCTTTTGTGTGCCAAGAGTATAGGTCAAAACCCTAGCTTTAGTAATAAGACATCAGACCATCAATCAACAGATTACATTGTTATTAGCTTTGTATGCTTTATCTCTCTAGTATGTCCCCTTACTGATTCCACACATTGTATCAATGAAGATTTGAGAGCAGAACTATTAGTGTCTATTTCAAACAAACGCTAACGTAAAACTGCAATCTTTTAGCAATTCTATTGCAGATGTTGGAATGCTAAGCAACGAATCTTAGACATATTTTCATGATTTGGTTCACATTGCATCGTTTCTTATACAATATGAAAACACACTCTAGAGCGTCTTTTCCTATAAGCACTAAAATTTCTAATGTTTTCACAATAAGACTGTCAACAAAGAAAGTGTTGTGAAATTCCTAAAGCAATGTGCTTAATTAGGGTTTGATGTTTTTTTTCCCTGATGACCATGAGCATGATTACTGACTAGGATTTCAAAACTTGCACATTGACCTTTACAGAAAATGCTTCAGAGCTTCTTGAAAATTTAAAATTTAACCTTCAGAAATTTAGTAATCAGTTTCTTCATGATTAATGCATCATATACCTGTAGCATCTTTCAAGATTTTGGTCCAAACTTCTTACAAATAAATAAAGAAATAAAATCTTGACATAACTTCAATAGTTGAGATTATATTTTCACACTATTAGTACTTGCTAATGCCATCAGTATATGAAGATGTTCATATTAAAAATGTAATGGTTTTCTTGTAGGAGTTATATAAAGACGATGCACAATATTATATATCAAATTTAGCTACTTTTGAGTTCTTAAAATCGAATCTCGAGTCATTTCAAAATTCATAATTAGGGAATTCAAATTGAGAATAAACATGTCAGTAAAATTTAGACACTCAATGTTTTTCTTCTTGATAAATGCAGTTTAAACTTTTATGACTATATACATAGATATTACACTCTTTTTTTTTTTCCTTGTGATAATAAGAGTGATTAATCCACTAGACTCACACACACACAACAATTCAAGATCGAATCCAAAATACAAAGAAAGGCAAAGGTGCCACTTAAAACAAAAACTGTTGACTTCTTTTCAATTATTTAATTGCATAAGTAGTCATTCTAAAATTAGCTATCTATCGGACAATAGTTCAATAACAAGCCCTACGTTATCTTTACTTAATTAAATGATTTTTCCTTTTTTTCCCTTTTTATATGAATAACTAAAACTCAACTAGGAGAAGGGAAATTCATACTTACAAACTACCTCCTGCTGCTAAATTAGTATCCTAATCAAGATCTATTTATGACTTGATTGACTCTTTTCAAATGTTTGCAAGTAGGAAACACTTGATTAATGAATTCCTTTTAGGAAAGATTATGGATTTCAATTAATCACTAATTTGGAACCACAAAAAAGTATTATTTGGAATTAGATTCATAGGTAGAATTGTTCGTGAAATTTTAGTTTTTTGTGATTCCAAACTAGAGGAAGAATAATCCTATTGTCTTACTAAATCATTTAAAAGGTTATTGTTTTGTTAAAAATCAATGATTTCTCATGCTGTGTCATATCTAGTATGAGCTATTTACATTCCTGATAGTGTTCCATGAGTAATAAAATTCTTATTCGGAGAGAAAAGAAATATACACCTATGTCCAAAAGTGGTTTTGTATCTCTCCTTCTACGAAGCTAAAGGAATTCTTCTGACGTGTTTTTTCTTGATTGTGGGAGTAACGGGCTCATTAATAGCAGATACATCAATGGGGAACACTCAGTTTGCGAGTTATAATTTACCATTTCATTAATTATTTTATAATTTTATATGATAAATTAATAGTTGCAAGAACAAAAATGTATTAAATGTAGAGTTATGTTACATGCACACCCTCATCTCTCAGACAACCCTCACACAATCAAAAATATGTGAATTCCATAGTAACATGTGGGGTCAACTCTTTTTCACTGTATGAGAACAGTGTGAAAAATGAGAGTGTACATCAAATTTTTTTTTTTGAATGTGTCATGAGAAATACTTTATTACACTCAGTATTTAAATTGTGTGTACTAAATCAATGAGAAAAAAGATAGGGAGAAATAAGACATTAATGTGCCAATAAAAAATAATGTTTTTTTTCTAATTGACTTAATACACACAACTTAAATACAATGAATGCAACTAAATCTTTCTCTTAAAACACTAAGTAAGCTTACACATTCACTAGATGCCTAAACATTATTGATAGCTCGTCTCAGCTACACATTTAACTTGGAGAATAATGGATATATTTTATCGTAAAATCTTCTCACAAGAATATATAGACATAAATGAATTCTCATCTTTTTCTTTTTTTTCCTTTTTCTTGTTAACATTATATTGAAGAGAGATAAAATAAAAAAATATATTATTTTTATCTCTCTTCGGCATGAGGTAATATATAAAAAGAAAACAATCTAATAAATTTCAGACAATATGATAACTCTTACATTATTTGCAACGAGACTTACAAATATGGGTCTTGCTTTTACTAAATTGTGTTCTTGCCCCCGAAGTGAGTAAAATATCTCACTCCAAAAGTAATTTTTTTTTTTTGTTTAAACTAATGTCCTACAACGAGAATCCATTCCTTCTAATGCCTACGTGCATGGACCTTTCAAGGCATGAGAAAGCTAAAAAGCCCCCCATGTGTGTGTGATTCTCCCAAACCAATTAACAAGTCATATTTTAGCTTCACCACACTGACACCAAGTGGCTCGGGAGTAAGAAAACAATTTATGAATTGGGATTGCAAAGCTGATATAAGTTAGCCCCTAAAGAGTGAGCTACACATGGCAAGCATTGGACTCAGAAGGCTGCTTAAAGAAAAGGGAACCATAACCAGCAAGAGTACAAAAGAGGAGACAACCAGCCGATACCCTCTTTCACACCAATCCATGCAGGAATCATCACAAAAGACACTAAAACATATAGCACTCACAAAACCATGTCCAATGCCATTCTTTCTTTATGATTACCAACAAATCAACCGGCTCGTCAACAGAATCCAACCACACTATCTTTTTTTTTCTATTAAAAAAAAGGACAAATATATAGACATATCTATCTCTTAAAATGCAAAATGATTTAATTTTTTTACTTTATTGAGATTGATTTTTTTATTTGATTTATTTATAATTTCAAGACAAACAAAGAGACAATTCAGAACAAAAATTAAAAAGACTTTTTCATAAAATTACTCTAAAATTATTATATATTCTTGATGAATACTTTAAGTAATACTAACCTTTATTATAAAATTTAAGTATATATTTTGTTGAAGATTAAATATAGGAATCTCTCTGAATCAAATTCTCCTCCTTCTTTTATAAATTTTGAACTGTTTCTATTACAAGACAAAAAAAAAAGTATCTTTAAAAATTAAAAAGCATTCATTTCATACGATGAAACGTCCTATTTCACACAGACAAAGCATGTCAATGGAGAATAGTAACAGTACTAATAATAATAATAAAAAAAATCCCATGAGAGCGTTATGGATCTTAGATGTCAAATGCAAGTTAATTTGAATCTAAAATGAAAGGAAAGGAAAAATAAATAACGATAAAGATTGGATTTTTATTATCTTACCGGGAAGAAGATGGACAAAGAGAAATGTGGGTCTTGCAGGAACTCAGTTCTTTCCTTTGCCCTTCTGGTCTGAAGGACGGCTTCCATCGCCATAGCAAAGTTGCAAGCCGCGGCCATCAAACCCAGCTGGTGAGAACTGGTGGTGGTGGTGGTGATTAGCATGGTTCTCCAACGTCGGAGCAGCCGACGCTGCCGCCGCTCCTATGAAGAAAGGTACATTGGATGATCCGTCTACAGGCGAAAACCTCTGCAGATGATGAGGCAAAAGAGACGGAGAATTGGACTGAAGGGTCCCCCTATTGAAACCAGCAAGGCCTGAA
>JANHAO010016878.1:0-14203 GCA_026873985.1 Saraca asoca
CTCGCTCACTCTATATTACACAATTGACTACGTGCACTTGCGTAATTTTGAGTGACAATTTCATTTTAAAACTCACACTCAACACGTGCTCATCTATCTAGCCAAAGGGTCGGCCTGAGCACAATGACGCTCCAATTTGTGACTCATGTTATTTTCTGACTACACACAGGATGCATAAATGGTTCAAACCAAAGTATTTGCAAAGGAAAACAAAAATAGATAAAAATTGCAGAAAATAAATTTTATTCATTAAAAGGCATCAATGAGGCAGATTGACATAAAAAAAACTCTATATACAGACTAGACAAAATACAAGGAAAAAGCCTATAACTAAGAAGAAAGGTCAGCCGTGAAGGACTGCACCTCAGTTTATTAGGGACCGTGTGCTACAACTTTCTTCTTCTAGTGCACAATCAATGGCAACACTGCATCCCTTCACCCTCGGCCACTTGCTTTTCCTGAAGGAATCTAATCAGGAAGCCCCGGAAGCTTGGCCGGTCGAGTAAATGCCTCACGACGGAGCCGAGAGGACGTAGTCTGGGATCCATATGAGATCCTTCCATGTTATCGAGGGAGATGAGTTCTCCAAGTTACCCATGTAATAGACCATACATGCCTTTGAGGAAGGCTAGAATGCCGGGAATGATGGAGGTTCATTGGGAGGCTCCATAATTTGCTTAAGTGCAGAACTCAAAAGGGTTTGTCTCCCCCTTATATATAATCGGTACCATATTTATCAAAAAGTTTAGAATCGTTCCCCCAACCGTCACCATTTATGACCTTGGGAAGGGCTAAGTTGACTCAGCAATAGCCGGTGGACACGTGCTATCAGAAGCGTAGCTTGGAACAGATGAATTGACAGTTTTAGGAAAAGACTTTGATTGATCTAAAATCGAAGAGTTTCAACTCCCAGCCCGCTAAAAGTAAGCCGAGAGTTAGGGGGCTAATGTTGTATGTGAAATTTGGTCCTAAACGAACCTTTAAGCAGCTCGAAAACGGCAAAGGATCTAACCCGAGGAAATGATCAGGTTGCTACGACCTCAAGTCGTTTCACGAAGTGATCTTCATAGCTTGAGCTCGTGGGCTGTTAAGCGTGCTTGACCTCAGCTCCATTACTCACAAACAGATCACCAATGACCTGGCTGATGAAGCATAACCTACAACCTGAAGGCTTGACAGAAGACTAAGCCATGTCTTACCCCAATGGATAAATGGGGTCTCGCCTGCGGAAGACGGCTATAGTAGCTGAAAGTAGAGATTTAGTCTGTATATTCTATCATGTACATTAAATGCTGATGTAATAGATTTACTACATGTGTAATTACTATTGTAGCCTCCTTCCTTCCATAAATATAAGGAAGGAGCCCCTCTGTAAGAGACTACTGATTCTATACCCAAACTCTGTCAAGACAGAGATCAAACATTATAAAAGTACTTCCTTAATAATGCGCTACCGTGAATGTAGGGTCCAGTGATATCTAGATTTGACCGAATCACGTTAAACCTTATGTCTCCTTCTCTGCTCTTCCCTTTTTCTTTAATTATTCTTCTGTTCTATCATATTCAAACTGGTTAAAGGTCAGAGATCCTAAAGAATCCCCCGTTGGCTGGAGTTTGGACCATTACCCAAAATCTGACGTCAACATTTAACAATTTAATTTTTGTAAAGATAGTTGCAATTAAAATTTTTTTTAAGAGTCAATTAATATTCTTTTATGTAATATATTTAGCTTTTTTTTTCATCAATTATTTGTCTTAGTAAAATTTCAAGTTTTTTTAAAGAAATGCTAATTTCAAATAATGTGTATTTTTTTATTCTAAATATTTCAAATTTTAAACAAATGTGAATTTCATATCACATTTATTTGATTTTCATTTTTATATATGTAATATGTAGAAAAAAAATTTGAGCTAAAAAAGGGAAACTATGACAGTAAAAAAATATTTTATTCTTAGTTTATTAATCCTTTCTCCAATTTTATAGTGCAAATAAAATATTTTTAAAATATAATTTAAATTTTCATAGTGAAAAATATTTTTTAATGATAAAATTAAAATATAATTTAGAATATAATAGTAACAATTATTTTTTAACAATGGAGTAAAATATAATTTATAATTTTATCAATAAAAAATGATCTTTAATGGTGATAATAAAATATAATTATGATGGCAAAAATAATAATGAGAATAAAATAATATAAAAATAATAATGAGAATAAAATAATATAAAAATAATAATTATTAAATGAATGAAGATAGATTAGGTTTGACCCTTTATATATGGGTCATAAGTCAATACATGATCCATATAAAATTTTATTTAGACATAAATAAATAAATAGATTATTATCAATTCATTCATGAGTTATCTAATCCAAATCCATCAAAACAATTCATTATCACTCCTAATAACTAGTAAAATAGTTAACTTATCAGTTATTTACGTTAAACAAATATTTTTTGCATATACATTTCACAATCTTTTCCTTATATGACTAGTAATCCGGAGATTAATAAAAATGTGATCATCGTGCACTCTTTCATTTTCTCATTCAAAAGAATCACAGCATAAGAAAAACCATAACGCTAAGTTACTAATTGAACTAAAGATTATTAAATAGAAGATCTTAAACCTTCGGTGCAAAATTGTGGTAACACTCACCCTTATTAAATGCCATCATATAATAAGTGCCTTCCACTCATCAAGTGAAGAAAAGCGAAAAAGAATTTTTTTTATTTTCTTTTTATTTTTTATTTTTGATTCCAATTCAAAATTTTGAATATAAACTTTTCTATTTATCTATTTTAAAAAAAAATTATTTATCTGAAATATCTATACTAATTTCTAATTTAACTGCTATTAAATTATTGAATTATTAATTTAAGTTTTTAATTTTATGAATTATCACATAATATTTTGATTTCTAATTTTTAATAATTAATTTATTTATTTGAATAATACAATTTTGGTATCAATTTAAATATTATTAAAATAATTTTTAGCTTATAATTTAGTAGTATTATATTTAAATATTTAATATTGAAAATAAAAATTTAAAATATTTTAATATTTCGGTGAGTTATATAATTTAAAATTTAATTAATTTTAATAATATATCCTTTAATATATGCTTATTCTTTTTGAAAATTATCTATTTGAGAAGAAAATATCTAACAAAATTGTTTACACCCAATTTTTAATATAAATTAATTAATATATTTTAATTTGAATTGTTTTTATGTGTATTAAATAATTTACTTATAAGTATAAAATTATATTTATATATAAATAAAATATTTATCAATATATGATTAGTAATATCTAATTATGATTTGATAGATAATATCTATCTAAATATTTTCACTCTTTAAATTTTTATATTATGTTTAAATATCAAATATTAAATTTGATATTTCATATTTTTTTCTTTCTGAAATTTTTATCCCTTTCGAGTATGTCATAATTTTAATTTAAAATATTTATGAAACTTCACAAGAAAATATTTCTAAAATGCATATTCTTTTAAGACAATATATTGGTTATGACAATGCATAAACTCTTATTAATTAAATAATTTAATCTTTTGATATAAATTAGTTGATTTAAAATTCTAAAATAATTTACAAATAAATTCACTTGAAATAATTTTGAAAAGATAAAAAAATTAAATGATAAATTTAGATTATTTGAAATATTAATATAATAATTTCATCAAATTAAAAGAAATATAATATTCATTCACTGTTAATATATAATATTCATTCACTGTTAATACGAATATAATTATATTAATTATATAATCATCTAATAGGTAAAAATATAATGGTGGTTTACTTATATCTGAATATATTAGAATTTGCAATCTAAATTCATAGTATAAATTACTATTAAATAAAATTAATTAAAATTGTGCATCACTACCTTTTCTTTAAGAGCCTTAGCTTAGTTTCAAATCTCACATGACATTGTGTTGACATTGAATTTGATGTCCCAAGTTTAATAAGCACAACACCATGTAATCACAATATATTTGTCTACTACAGCTAACATAATGAAATTGACAACCTCACTTAAAGAAGAAAACACAAAAGCTTTTCTACTATTGCTAACCTATGGTTGGCTAGCCCTAGAATAGCAAGAAATTTTTTAGAAGAAAAGAAGAAAATCACAAGAACTTAGAAGTTTGAAGCTTTATAGGTTTAGAATCATTCATGAACCAAATTTGAATTTGTGATTCAAAACAGAAATGCAAATTTTGAAATTACAATTTGAATTGTGATGATAATCTTGAAGGGTCAACTGCTTAGGGTCAAGAGCATATGATTTGAATTGCACGAATATAATTGAAATTCTGATTCAAATCGCCTTAGATTTCAAACTTTCAAGCAATTTTCAAATAGTTGTGATTTGAATCATGAAAAGTAGTTCAAATTTTTTATTCAAATTGCTTTATATTTCAAACTTTCTGCCAAATTCTCGAGGCTATGATTCAAATCATTGACTTAGTTCAAAATGGTCTGGTTTGAATCACATGGCCAACATTTGATTTTTAAAAAGGCTATTTTAAAATAAAACTTTTCTAAACTCATTTCAAACATTCTTAAAACAATTATTTCAACCTAAATGCATAATTCCAAGTGTAAAAATTTAGTAAAACATTTAAGAATATAGAAGAATGCTTCTAGAGAAACAACTAAAAAAATCTTATGAAATTCTGAAGGCAAATTAATGTCTCCAATATTAAGTTTAAATTTTGTGCTAAATTCAAATAAAATCTTAACCTGTACATTTTACTAATCCTAAACCTATACTAAATTTTCATGAATAAATTTAAGGCTTTCTAGGATGATTTACTTAAATTAAAACATAATAAGCTCATTCAAAATATTTGTAGTAATCAAAATAAATTATAAATCTTTAAAAATAAGGCATAGACTCAGCAATCTCCCTCTTTTGATGATGATAAACAATTTTGGGGTTAGATAATAATCAAAGCAACATTCAACACATATCCTCATAGCTACTCATTTACATTCTCTTTAGACCTAATAGTTCCCCTTCAAATCATGCGTAATTTTAATCAAGTAAGTACAAGCATGCATCTCCCCTTTTTGGCATATAAAAAAAGCCAAAAAAAAAGCACTTAACATAAATATGAAAAATATATTCAAGCAAAATATTCAAAATATCCAACAATAATCAAAATATCCATAAGAAAAGCAAAAGCAAATAAGTCAAAAGCAGAGAAAATAGTGGCCAAGGGAAACAATAATCACATCAAATGTCTCCTATAAGCATGATCACATTATTGATTTTAGTGATTTGTGTCTTCATGTCATTCAGGAGGTCACAAAGGTTTTCAATGTCTACGATCATGTTTGCTTCAAATGAATCAAACCTCTCATGCATATAATTTGGCCTATCAAAAATCTTCTTTCTATTCTCATGAGCATCATTTAAGCTTTTCTCCATTTATATAGCCAAAGTAGTGAGCTTATTAAAGATGCATTTGCCTAAGAAGGTTCATGGTTTCAATTTGAAGTTCAACACTTCTAGTAGTAGCAGAAGAAAATGATCTTGAGTTTCTAGCTAAAATATGTCTAGACACACTAGAAGATGAATCTTGTTTGCCCCATCTACCACCAACAAGTTGAAATGCCATTTGATGCATGTTTTCTCACTCATTAAAGTAGCAATACTTATGTTGTCAACCTCTTTTTCAAATGACAATGAGACTCAAAGGTGAGAGAATGTATCAGTGAGGGGCATCCTAATTAAGTGGCAGAAAGGTTTGACCTTGCTTGGTGAAAAATTTTTCCATATAGGTTAGAATCAATTAAAGGATGTTAATGTTATACCCTTTCTTCATAGCCAACATAAAAAACAACTCTTCTTCAACGTGAGTATAGTTTGTATGGTTGGGGAGGATAATTTTCACAATGGTTAAATGAAGGAGATGATCTTTTATATAAAAAAAAACCATTAATCATGAGTTTTCCTAAAGCATATACATGACCAAAATTAGGAAAAAATAACTTTAAAGCCTTTTCTTTGTAATAATCCTACACATCCCTACTTATGACAAAATTACTTTCACCATCCATGTTAAATAGATTACATAGCAACTTGGCATCTAACTTGATCATCTTTTGCATGATAATGATAGATAATTTACCATGAGCAACCTCTAAGTTTGCATGAAACATCCTTACCAAGCTAGGGTAACCCTTAAGTTGGATGACATTCTTCTTGCAAGTGATGATATGAGCATGTTGACTGAGATGAAGCAAATGCTATCAAAGCACTTTGAGATAATAGATCTTGGGCATGTCTCTTTTGTCCTAGGCACTAAGATTGACTGTGATAGATTTTTAGGTGTTTTAGGGTTATCTCAATATTCATACATTAAGAAGGAACTAAAAAGATTTAACATGTTATAGTACTCTCATTCTTCTTCACTTATTCATAAAGATGAGATTTTTCCAAAGGCCTAATGTTCTCAAAATGAAAAAGAAAAAGAAAAGATGAAAAAGGTTCCATCTGCATTGGTCATAGGTAGCCTTAGTGTATGCTTAGGTATGTACACGTCTTGATATAGCCTTTGTTGTGGGTGTACTAGGGAGATACCTAAGTGATCCTGGTTAAAGATACTTGATTGTTGCTAAAAGAGTAATGAGGTATCTATAGGATACAAAATATTACATGCTCACTTATAATAGATCAGGGGATCTTATAGTTATAGGCTACTCAGACTTAGTTTTTGTTGGTTGTCTAGATAATTGCAAATCGACATCTTGATATATCTTTATGATGGTAGGAGGAGCCATATCATGCAAAAGTAATTGGCAATCCCTTATAGCAATATCCACTGTTGAAGCAAAGTATGTTATATGTTATAAAGCCACTTATGAAGTTATATGGTTAACAAACTTCATTGCTGGCTTTAATGTCATTGAGAGCATTTTGAGACTCTTAACCATTTATTATGGCAATACTATTGTTGTGAACTTATCTCTAAATAATAAAAGTTTTGACTGTAAAAGATACTTGTGTGAAAGACCATTCTGTGAGAGAAAATATGTGAATGTGTCACTTGCATTAAGCACATGTCCTCAAATTGCATACTCATGGATCCACTAGTCAAAGGATTAACAGTTACTACATTCAAACATCATGCAATCAATATAGGTTTGTCTAAGTCTTTTGATGTACTAGGTTAGTGGGACTTTTGTATTTGATGTTATTGGATAAAATGTATTGTTTGTCTCAATATATGTTGAATAAAATATTCATGATATTGTCATTTTTTGTGCATATTTTCTAGTTATGGCATTCTATTAGAGACATTTAGACTATGTCTTATTATTGTGTTAAACATGTTAATTTTCATTTGGTATCTTGGGCAGATGTTAGGACCATTGTGTGGAAATTTACACATAATCACAATTTTCATTATGTAAATCTCATTATGCACATTTTAAGTTGACATTCCTATCAAATATCAATTATTCTGGTCAACGAGGTGTAGGCATCAATATGTATCACATTAATATCCCTATCAGGTGTGTTGTACTACAGTATTGGAAGCTTATGATCTCAATTTGACCTATAGGCATAATAGTACCATTATTACCTTGACATTACTTAAAGTGGCTACTATTTATGAATTACATGGTCTAAGTGGGATATTGTTAGAATTTCTCATATGGACTTGCATAATTCATAATTAAAGTGTGTCAAGGTAATTGGCCCCTTTAGTGACATAAAGTTGGGCTTTACTTGGCATTTAGGCCTAGACTATATACTAGGTTAAGATCTTGTAATAGGTAGGATTTTGTCATTAACACATGATCCATTTCCTTATTTTGTCTTTTTTAATTCAATGAAATACTTGGCATTTGTTGTAGATTGCAACATTTGTGATGTATGTTTCATTAGTAGCACACACATCTATGAACCATATTCCCTCAACTTCTTTAAACCCATAGAAAACCTTCTAGGAGCCTTGCATACTCTAATCTCATGCCCAATATTACCATAACCAAAGCAAACATTTTGTAGCTTTTTGTAATTGAATGGACCCAAGATTTATCACCATTCCTTGGAATCCATACCCCACAAGCTGAGCCTTAAAGATATCCACTTTAACTATCAATCTAATAACTGATCTCAGTATACTATTGTTAATAAGAGGAAAATCTATATCCAAAACCTGACTAATTTTACTTCCAATCCTTTTAGAATTTTCCTTGTTCATAAGTTCCAAAGGAATATGATGCACTTGCACCCAAAATTTAGCTAAATTAAAATTTTTATCTTTTATGCTAAAAAGGAAAACATTGAACAAATTTTCTAAAATATTCCAAGGAGAATTCTTAAGAATTATCTCAACTTGTTCAGATGATGAACAATTAATTAGAGACAGATTAGATCTTGCTTTTCTAATCAAATAATCATCTTCTGATCCACCAACTCTTTCTAATTAGATCCTGCTTCTGTAGATGCAACCACAAATGAGCCTGAAGAAGTCATATCCGTATCTTAACTCTCATGGAGTGTGACCCGATGCTTGAATTGCACTTCAATCCAAATAGATTGAAACAAGTATACTTGAGGTCTCGTACTTATACCTGTAGCTTAGAGATGAATGTAACCAGCCTCAAATATAAATTTCTTTAAAATCAAAATCCCTTCCCTAATATGTATACCCTTTCTAATTAAAACCATTTTCTAGTGCTATTCCTCTAATTTCCTTAATCTGTGAGTCATGATCCTCCCCTTTAATCAAGGCTAGAATAGAAACATAGTAGTAGGTAACTATGTGCCTGTATAACATAACCAGATTAATACTAAGATAAGTCGATTTTAGGTAGTCAAACTTTAAACCAAAGATCTCCAAGTCAAGATCTAGATAGTGAATGGACAGAGGAAGAAGATGAACAACCAAAGGTTAGAGCCTAAGACATATGAGACTCTTCCAAGAAAAGAAGATACACTTATGATATCGATTTATTTCAATAGAACACTTCCCAAATTCATACTTATAGAGTGAGTAATCTTTTTTTATTGCACTCTTGTGAGTGATTTTCTCTTTTTTCTTTTAATTGTATTTTTTAATTACCTACACTCTCTCCTTTAATGTCCTTATCATGTTTACATTACTGCCTTTTTTTTAATTTAATTTTTTTAACCACCATCAGTTTCCTCATCTTTTGACTTCCTCATCACATATACATTAACCATCAAATTTCAAAATATTTAATTCTTATCAATCAAATAATACATCATTGCATATCTTTTTTTTTTAAGATTTTCCTAAATTCATTTGTTTCTCTCTTGCTTAATAGTGGTTACTAATTTGATCCATTTTCAAGAATTGTTAATAACCCACTTCTTCTTCTTCTTCTCCTCCTCTCTCTCTCTCTCTCTCTCTCAATCCTAATGAAATTGATCACTGTTGTCTCTTTGAAAAGTATTAGATGATGATCAAAGATTAGAAGCTATTAATGGCTTTGGAAAAGGTAAGTATTTGGTTTTTCATCTATTTGACTTTTTGATTATCTTTTGGGTAGTTATGGCAATTGTTTTTTTTTTTCAAAAATGTTTTTTTTTCTCATTTGCAATGTTACCGAGATTCCTTGTGATGTGATCACATGCAATAGAGATAGAGATATAAGCAAGAAAAAGCTGATTTTTATTGAGTATCACTACATGAAAATCTACTATTATAGACGGTGATGAATGTTGAGAGGCGTTACAATAAATAATGTCAAAAAATCTATTATTGATAGCTAATAATCATTAATAATAATCTTAAATAATTATCAACAATCATGACTGTAAAAAATATATTTACAAGTACTGGTTTATCTAACACTTTTTGTGATTGATAATGACCATAAAAAAATAGTCTAGTATTAGAAAAATTAATTCATTAGTGATAGTAAAAGTTAGTTGAAACTAGTACGAAGCTATTTTCGAAGGCCACTATTAGTCAAAAAAAATTATTAGATAAGTTAGTACTTGTAAAAAACATAGTTTTGATGATCATGACTATTGATAAGTATCTAGGATAATTATCAGTGGTCATTAACTATTAATAATAATTTTATGATACTATTTGTTGTGACACATGACAATTGATAATAGAAAATTTTCTTATAGTGTATGAATATGCCCCTCTTCTTTTCCTTCAAATGACTAAGAATCCTTATCCTCTTTTTTCTATATTAAAAATTATTGTAGGTGCAATAAATCTTAGATTTGTGATATTTATTACAATGAATATTTGGTCCAAATTTTGATTGTTGATAGTAAATTTCTCTCAAGAACTTGCAACTCACAATCTCCATTTGATAATGATGCTTATTGCTTTTTAGATTTGTAAAGATAAAGTCAAGGCAAAAGTTTGGACTATTGGCCTCAAGGTATTGATATATTTTGGTCAAGGTGGGTAGTCCAAAATTGATGGCTTGAATGATTGGTGCCTCCTGCAGTTAGTTTTTTTTTAACTTTGCTTGGATAATCCATGTTAATTTTTTATTTATAATTATTCCAAATATGAGATTCCACTTTGTTTGCTTTATTTTTTTTAATTTTTTGTTTTCTTTCTAATCTATATGTAACAAATGTAATTAAGAAGGAGAGAGATCAAGGTGCATTGCCCAAGCTCACTAAACAGATAGAGATTTAGGTTTTCTTCCATGATCTCTTATTTATTTTTTATTTTTGATTTATAGTATTTGTGTTTTTGTGATTTCTCTACAAATTGATTAACACTAACTGAAAGGAATGGTTTCAAATACCAAGCATAATAACAACCTCAATCTTCATCTTTCTAGTTTTTAAGCTAATTTTTGTCTTCTCAATGCACCAAGTCATTTTCATTTTTCTACAATTTTCTAGACAATACTGAAATTATTTTAACATATGTTTAGGTTCTTTTATTTTAGTAATAGAATCATTAGCCAATGACTACTTTCTAGTAATAGCATACTTAAAAATCAAAAATTAATATCAATTGTTTTCAATAGTGGATGAAAGCATAATGCAATGAGGGTAAGGAAAAAAAATAGGAAACTAGCTTTTCTTTACCTTCGTTGTTATAAGATTACAAAGAGAAATATACTGAAAATTTTTCATCATCTCATTATAGCATAAAGCAAAAGAGTCAAAATTAATATAGAAACATAAATATATAATTTTCAATGTTATAAGCATTGTAGATATATTAGGTAGAAACTATTTACTCAAATGTATGTATGTGTTAAATCATTGAGGAATTTATATAGTAGATAGTACAAGCTTTTCATAAGTATAATCACACATTGAGTGCTAATATCATTACACATGCTTTGCAACAAAGAAAAATGTGCAATAAATTTTTAGATTAGTTGGAAAAGCAATTTTTTCTGCTCTTATAGGAGTTACATTCTATTGTCTTTCCTTTCATTTTATTTCCTATCCATTTTGACAAGATCTTTGCTAGGATGTAGAAAAATAATAAGTTATAATAAATTGTTATTGCTATTGCACTTGAATGTAAGTGTAAATGCAATAGTAGAGGTAGCATCCAATGCCTTTTTTCTTTCTTGCTTTTAACTTAAATCATTTGGGAAATTCACATCTTTTAATGTGGACTTGATGCATTGCTCAAGAGGATGCTCTTTCATTATGATAGTAGAGTAATTAGTTGTGATTTGTTGTTTCAATGTTGCTACTCTATAGTGATAAGTTTTTAAAGTGATAATTGATTTGTGATTATAATATTTTCACTCCAATTCATAAGTTCTAGGGAGAAGCATTATTTTGTTTGCATATGAAGCTAATAACTTCAAATTCTTTTATTTTTTACTCCAATTTATATATTTTTTCGGTTTGCATATGACTTTAATGACTTGAAATTTTATTCTTTTCCTATATTTTCAATCCAATCCATTTTTTTTTCTCTCCAATTCACACATTAGTGAAACTATGCTAAGTGTGATTAATGAAAATGACACATTTGACTCTTTGTTTGGTTTTGAACCTTTGGATTTCTCAAATTCTGACTTTTCACAATCTCTGTCTTGAGGCTGCATCATTGTAAGATGAGAACAAGCTCGATACTGATATAGAAATGTTCTATTTGAAAAAGAAATAGCTTTTGGACAATAGTACTATTGAGAAAGTTCGTTGCTGTGACACTTGTACATGGGTGGAAGAAGCTAATTTTCTTCTTAGGTTCAATTCCTTAATATTTAGGAATATAGAATTTGTTTCTTTTTCAGTTCTACAACTAGTATGTTACTTTGATCAATTCCAATTCTTTTACTGGTAGAAGGTTACAAGTGTATTTATTTAACATTATTATCATATAATTGTATTATATGCCTCAATTGACAATCTCTTTTCCTTTTGTTGGTTATTTGAAATCTTCAATATAATGAAAGACTATATTTTATTTTATAAAAATTAACTTATATAATAAAAAGTTCTATTTTATTTGCAGTATATTTTCACTTTTATTTATAATTTATTTTTAAAATTTAATTATTTTATTTTATGTTCTTTCTTAAAAATAAGTAAACTTTTAATACATTTATTTTATTCATTTTAATTAGTACTTGAGGAAAAGTATGCAGGGCATATCATTCAATGGTACTACAGAATAAATAAATTTAAGTAGAATTAGTTTTAGTGACAATAAAAGCAAATGTGAGAGATGTAATTTTATACTCTTCTCCATAATTTAGATCAATTTCCATCCCTACAGACATTTAAGGAACTATTTAATATTTAAGTTATAAAAATAAAAAAATTGATTTAATAAGAAAAATTTTATATATAAAAAATATAATTTCATTTCATAACTTTTTTATCTGTATATTTACATGTTGATAAGTCTAATCATGAATAATATTAGTATACTCTAATAATTTTAAATATTTACTTATTCAAAAAGTATTGTTTCTAGTAGATGATCAATTATGGTGATGAAGAGATATGAATATAAAAACACAAATTAACATAACTATTATGTATATATAAATAGATTTATACAATTAAATAATTTTTTAAAATTTATTTAATAACAACTTACTTGTGAATCTTGCAAAAAAAAAAATCTAATTTTGCTCCTAGTTCCATTAGCTTGGTGTGATAAGAATGAAAACATAACTACTTGTAAAGTTGCAAATTGAATGTCTAGACTCAAAGGGAGTGATAGTAGAATATTGTTTGATGTATGACTCATGATTTTTTATTTGTTTAATAAAGATATGTTTTGCAAAATGACATAGGACAAAAAAGATTATTCAAACATAACTACATTTGAATTCGTAATTATTACATAATTTTTGTAGGTATTATTTTAATCAAGTTATTTAACATAGTTTTAAGATAAATAATATTGTAATACCTTAAAAAAAAAGAAAATAGAAAACATATTATTGAGGGACTAAAATGAAATTATGAAATTTTTCATTGAGGTTCTAACATAATTTTTTCATTTTCCAAGAGAACCTTATTGAAGAAGTTGGCAAGTCAATAGGGTCATACCGTAATTTTTCCCTTTTTGTTTTATGTCAAATTTCCTGGTAGCTAGCTCTTTCTTTCTCCCTCGTGCCCAAAGCTATCTCCTCTTTGCTATAGTGTAACTCTCTGGTGATCGCTTTCTCCTTCAAGTCATTTCCTTCTTATGAGCTAGGATCGCTGGTCAACTTCGTTTTTCTAGCGTCCTCTGGCACTAGCCTTCCTCTCACATGCATGTGATGTTCCTTTAGCCAAACCATAGCTGCTTTTCATCCAACACTGATCTCCTTTGGCACTGGTCGGTCATCATCCTCTCTCATCTCTTTGGGGCCTCACTTTCTTCAGCCCAGCCAATAGCTCTCTCTCTCTCTCTCTCTCTTTCCTTTGGTGCTTTGGCTAGCATCTAAATTAGCACATTAATGATGATCTAATTGGTGTCGAGCTCCCAAACTATACTTTGGATGGTTGTGAGTTTTCCTAGAGCAAAAAAATTATTTTATAGTAACTTTACATCAAGTTTTCAAGATAGTTTAGTTTTAAACCTTTAACTTCAAGCTGAAAAAATTGAAATTTTTTTGTTGTCTTGCTTCAGCAATATTCCTATCACTACTAGAAAATTGCGAAATACCTGCGGATTTTTCCTGCGGAAAATTTTCGCAGAAAATTCCTGCGGATTTAGAATCCGCA
>JANHAO010016879.1:0-14189 GCA_026873985.1 Saraca asoca
TTCTTCAGCTTCAATCATGGTTGACTTGAGTTCTTCACATGGCTTCTTTCCTAGCTTCTTCTCAATTCAAGTATGCTCCAAACTTTTACTTTTATCCTCCTTTTAAAGCCCTTTTGCTAATCTGAAAAGAGAAATACAAACTACAATAGTACCAAAGAACAAATGGACTAAACTGAAACAAAGAGTGCAGCAAAATCACAAATTAATAACAAATCAAGAGGAATTAATCAACATAATAATAGGCATTTTACTAGTTTATCAAGGAGCTGGCTAGAGATATTATACTGAAAAAGAAATGAGACAAATTGCAATTTTTCTCATTTATTTTCCACCAACTTCAAATAGGTCCTCTTGTGAAAGGAAAAACATTATGGTCCCAACAAAAAATTAAGTCTTTCACTTTGGCCCCTCAGCCAATATTTTCATTCCTCCAAATTTTTTTTATGGTATTATATTATCAATTTAGAATGTGAAGATCCAGGATCTAATTCATAATTCTCTATCACACCTCATCAATATCACATGATCATATGTCAATATCATTCATGGTGTCGCACACACCATTCATAATTCATAAATGCCATCACCTTTGTATAACCATGGTATTCATAATCAATACACTAAATCATTCCCATTCTTATATAGAAACAAGCTTTATGCCATATAATCATTTATTATAAATGACAATAATATCAACAACTGTCATAACATCATATCATCACATTCTATTCAATATTTCATGTGCATTTTCAATCTTACATCATAATACTACTTATAGTACTTGCATTTCCACAATCATAGTTATTCATTATTATCTTCATAGTTTCTTGTCTCTTAATCACTTTGGTTTATAAATTCATGGATCGAATACTCTTGCATACATAATTCCATTCTTTGTTATCAACTTATGATTTATATTTTTATAAACTCTATTTATTATGTTTGAATTATTTGGATTCATTATAAAAGTAATTTAAAGAATTTAGAATAAAATTAAGAGAAGTATACATTAATTAAAATAATATAAAATGTGCTAAAAGTGCAATTAGGATCGTGATTAGAATTGTTAAAGAAAATGAGCATGACCGTTATTAGAATTGGAAAACTTATTTGTGAAGAGCTTGATTTGACTCGAGAAAATGTAGTTAAAAAAATGAGTCTGCTTGCCTAATTTTGAAAACTTTTGGGAAGTTTAATTTCAAATGTGATCAAGATTACAATTAGAATCAAAAAACAAAGTTCAAATCATCAAATTTTAGTTCAAAATTTGATTTGAATTGGTCAAGAAATACTATTAGGTTTCTACGAGAATGATCATGGGTTTTGTTCAAAAAGGTGTGATTTGACTTGCACGAATAGATTTTTGAATGCTAATAGTAGAAAAATAAGGTAGACTATTTATAAAGCAAAATATCATTATAAGACCTTATTTCTACATGTTTTATTGGCTCAAACATACATAACATCCATTCATTTCATTCTTCAATTAATTAGTTCATCATTCAAACCATTTAATCATAAATCATACCTCACAATTATATAACTCATTTTCATGAACTATCTTCTTTTATTTAGTAAATCACAATCAAGAAACATGTACTAATTGACAATAATGGTAAGAAATATTCACCTTTCTATTTGGAAATACAAAGATGTAGCTTATCACACGAAATCTATCTATGCTCTTCAAGAACACAAACAAGAGTCGATTAGCTCCCAATTTTTTTTAAATATTTCTCTCTTCAACTAAGCTTATATTTTAGATTATGATTCAATTTAATAGAAACTAGCTATATCTAATAGATTCAAGCTCTAAAACACTAGAAAAACTAAGTTGATTCATAGGTTGAATAGTGACATGAATAGTAAAAAAATTTACAAAAATTTATTTATGAAGTTTCACCCAATGAATCAGCATGATTTTGTTATCAAACTGAAAAGGAAGAAGAGAAGATTCAGTAGTAAAAATTTGAAAAAATAATAGGAAGTATTGATAAGCTTACTTGTAGAGAAAAAAATAGAAAATAGAGGGAGAAGTTGAAAGCTTGAGCAAGAAGATAAGGGAATCTGCATGATTTCATTAAGCTAAAGCCCAAGAAAAAGGAAAGGGAAGCTGGCTAATTGGAGGATAAAATGGCAAGACTTGGTCAACTTCTTAATACTTACAAGTTGACCATTTTACCTTTTTAGTAACTTTCCTATTTTTCTCATTTTGAATTCAAATTTAGCATACTTGTCGATCTCCAATGATCACAAATTTTAATATAAATTAGTTCAATTATATATCTTTGTAACGACTCTAATTTTATACTTGACTGATATCTATAAACCTAGTTTAATATTTTCAAAGTTTTATAGAAATTATTTCTGAAAATGTTATGTTTTCTTTTCTACTATATCTAAGTCTCTCATAACTTTAAATCTATAATTTCAAGATCTTTGAAAATATTTTTTTAGAATATTTAGGGTATTACAATTCTCCCCTTAAAAAGAATTCATTCTCGAATTTGAAACATTGCTAAAAGTACCGAAACAAGAATTGATTCTTATATTCATTCCTTACCAAATAATTATGGATATTGTTTTCGCATGTTAGCTTCCAATTCTTATGTCTCTTCTTGTTCATCATGCTATGTGCATAATACTTCAATCATAGGAACTTCTTCTAATCTTTATTTTTGAATTTTTAATCAAGGATAGTTGTTGGTTGCTCTTTGTAAGTCAACTTGGTATTTGGTTGAATTGATTCTTCTTTAATGATGTGGGATTCATCCGAAATATACTTCTTCAACATAGAGACATAAAACATTAGGTGAATTCCCTATACGTAATCTAGCAACTCCAATTGATATGCCATTGCTCCTAGTTGTTTGATAATTCTTAATGGTCCCATATACCATGATGCTACCTTTCATTCTTTTTTTTTTTGTTGAATCGCATGATTCTTTTCATAAGGATACCATGAGAAACTCTTGATCATCAATCTTGAAGTCAAGGTCTCTCCTCCCATTATTCATATATGACTTTTCTTTGTCTTGAGCTACCTTTATTCTTTCACAGATCAATTATATCTTTTCAACTGCATCTACTATAAGATCTGGCCCTAATAACTTTGCCTTCCCAAGTTCAAATCAACCCATTAAATATCTATATTTCCTCCCATATAATGCGTCAAATGGTGCAATTTGAATGCTTGATTGGTAATATATGTGAATTCAATAAGAGACAAGTACCTTTCCTAATTTCCTTCAAATTCTATTATGCATGCGTGAAGCATATCCTCCTGAATCTAGATTGTTCACTCTGATTAGAATGTCTCCTTACAAGTTAGTTTTTGAAAAGGCATGCCACCTTCTTGTGGAGATACAACATAGAGCTTTTTAGGCTATGAAGAGTTGAAACATGGGGATAGATGAAGCTAGTAAACAAAGGAAGCTGCAATTGTAAGAACTAGAGGAGATTTAACTTGAGTCTTATGAGAATTCATGCATCTATAAAGAGAGGGCTAAGGCATTTCATGATAGGGGGATTGCAAGGAAACAATTCCTATTTGAGAAAAAAGTTTTACTCTACAATTTAAGACTCTAATTAAGGCTTGGTAAGTTACATTCCCATTAGGTTGGACCCTTTGTTGTTACTGATGTACTTCTTTATGGTGTAGTTAAGATAAAAAGTTTAGTAATTAACAAGGTGTTCAAGGTCAATGGGCATAGTCTCAAGCCATTCTTTGAAAGCTTTGAAGAGCATGAAAGAGAAGAAATGGAGCTAGGAGAGCTAGTTTATGTTAATAATGGTTAAGAAAAGAAGCAATGGATTGTTGAGCAAATGGTGTTAAACAAGTGTGCTTCTTGGGAGGCAACCTAAGCTTTCCTTTCTTTCCCTACCTCTTTATTTTATATGTTCATGATTTGTTGATGATCTTGAGCTTACATTGGGGATAATGTAAAATTTACGTGTGGGGGAGAGATTTATATCTGTTTTATTTTTCATTTTGCTTTGTGTTGCTTCATTTTTGAAAAAAAATATTTTTAGTAAGAAAATTTCTATTTTTGTTCTTTTAGGTGTTTTTCATTTATGATAAGCTTGTTTAGGCCTTAAATAGGTTACAATTGATTTTGATGGCTGCATTTGGATAAATTATCTTACCTTTTGCTTCTTAAATTTGATTAGCATTGTGATAGAATTCAAAGTATTTGTAAATTGATTTTGGTAAACATATAGCCTATTAGATATTTTGAGCCATTGTTGATCATTTTTATTAGGTTCCACTTCTTTTTTGTGTGTGATTTTCTTTCATAAAATTGTTGCTCTAGAACTTACATTGATTTTTTTTTTTTAGATTACATTAGCATATGTGTGCATAAATATGATTAAGGCATTCTTTGGTTGAGCCAATTTTGCCCATTTAGTCTACCTTGTAATGTATCATTGTTGAGTCCCTTTGAGCCTAATTAACCTTTTTCTTATTATGTAGCTCATTAGAAAGCCAAGCCTTGAATGCCTTTAACATTTCCTGATCTTAGGGATTAGTAGTGCATTTAATTCATTAGTGAGATAGGTTCTTAAGCAAGTTTGGGGGCGTGCTAATTATGTTTGGTGAAAAGGCAATTGTAAATAATTATGATGGTGAAGAGAAGTAAAGAAAAAAAAACAAAAAAAAAATAAACAAATGTGTTAATAGTAAAATTTGGTTCTGGGCCAAACTCCAATCAATCAATATAGTTTTTGTTTCCCACATCGCCTTCAAACAATGAAGAAGATGATGAAGGTGCTAAGGAGGAAGAACAACAATAACATGCAATGTTTTTAATGTGGTTCGACTAAAACCAAGCAATACTAGTCCCTACGTCTGCAGTAACTTCTATTGATCTTAAGAAAGTTTTATAGAGTTTTAGTATGGCTATCACAACTTAGTTTATAAAGATCCTCCTTCTCCTATTTATAAAGGCTGGAGAGGTTACAAATGTAATTTTACATACTGTAAATAAGTTACATTAGACATTTAATGTACAAGACAATATGAACTTCTGCCATCCAACTCTTGCAGATTACTTTCTATGGATGGGCCTTAGTTATCGGCTGGATCTCAAAGTTGACATAAGCTTGTCTGGTGCTCTATCTTGTTAAGCCTATAGCTGGGTAGTTTCCCTTGCTTCGTGACCTTACGAGTTGAGACTTTTAGCATGGGATCATTGTTGCTTTCAGTTAATGAGGTCGGCTTCTGCTTGCAGGGGAATGGGCTCACACAAGATAGTTTGTTGAGTATGTGGACTAGGACTTGGTGCCCTTAACCTCAATGAACTAGACCTTCTTTGTCCAAACATGGCTTCTGCTACATTTTGCCTTGTGAAACCAAATTTTACCCATAACATAAGCCCCCCAACTCTCAGTTTATTTCGTGAGCTGGGAGTTGTAACTTTTCTGAGACCTTATTTTTAACTGGTCATTTAGTCAAAGTCTCTACATCTAGACTGTCATATTGTCACTTTAATCTTTCAATCTTTCATTTCATTTGCCTTAAGCCATATTTCTTTTCTGACTGCGTTTTGTAGCCGTTGGCGTGGCAATCTTATTTTTTCTGGACTATTTGATCAAGGTCAGCCAGATATCTTCCAGATTTTTCAAGGGATTGAGTTGATTTATTTATAGCCTGATGGCCTTCTTTCTTCTTCATAGAAGAATCTAATGGGTGCCTTAACTTAGCCCCTTATGTTTCTAATAGCTTGACTTCTGGTGAAGCTTTTTGAGGCATGCATGGCCTACTACAGAAGACTATGAGGCATGAATAGCATTCTATATGTGACTCCCGTGGATAGCTCTTTATGCTAGCTATGGGGGAGTCTTATACGGATCTTGGATTATCTTCTCACAGTCTTACTGTGAGTTCTAGCCTTTCCAGCTAGATTCCTGTGCACTTTTTGAGTTGCTTTGGGCATGAATCAGAAAAAGAGTTACTAGCTAAGGAGGGATATAAGCAAAAGCAGTCGAGCTTGCTGGTCTTCCTACTAGTGGGAGTTTATCTCCCGATAGCTGGCTCTCTTCTTTCTCATGGAGGCAATAGCTCTAGGCTTTTTACTTTCAATTTTGTACTTCTATTGTAAATTTACCTCATTGAATGAGGCCTTTTTAATGAATGAGTTTTCTTTGTATCTTCTGAATGTTGTATCAGATACTCTTGCACACAACTGGTGATAATATGTATTCCTACAAATTAATGAATTGTTTTTCTAACCATTCAGCCATATCTTTGGTTTGTAATGAATCTTGGCATCTGTTTGCCTTGATAATAAGCAATATGTAAGTTGTGCCTGGTAGAGTCGCATGCGAGCCACGAGCACTCAATCACATGAGAGCTATAATGAATTTATTGTAGTGCCTTTGCACTTAAATGAGCTCAGGGCTCTTTGCTAGAATTTAAGCATTTAATAGTGCCTTCACACCTTAGCGAGATGATAGCTCTTCGTTGGATTCTGAGTGTTTTAAGTATTTAATAGTGCCTCCGCACCTTAGCAAGCTCATAGCTCTTTGCTAGATTATGAGGGTTTTGAGTGTTTAATAGTGCCTCCGCACCTAAGTTAACTTAGCTGGCAATAATATCAATACAAGGTAGCCTATTTTTCATATAGTGCTCTGCTGGGGATACTCAGACAAACTTCTAATATTTTGTTTATTTTAGTGTAACATTATAGGATCAAAATATGGTTCTAACGAAAGGCTCTTGCTCTCGATCAGCAATTCATTAAGAAAGTTGAGCTTGCCATTCTAATGACCTTACCACATAATCTTATAGTTGACCTCTTTTGATAAGATCTTTAATGGCATCCTTCAGTGCTTGGCAGCTCATTCATAGAATTTAGTGAGATCCCACACTAGGGACTTGTATAAGCTTCTGTACAATTTTCCATCTTTGTGGAGTCCTATAGAGATCACTGTTAAGATATTCTCCTTTGAGGGATTTTCTACCGAATTAGCTTCAAGCTTGAACTTGGCTATGTAATCTCTCAATGATTCATTCTTTCACTAAAAGATCATGGCGAGATGACAGAGGGCATGAGCTACCTCTTCAATGCCTAGTATTAGTTAATGATTTTTTTTTTGGCACTCTTCTTAACTGCCGACACTACGAGCCGAGAAGCTTCTAAACCATGCTTAAGGTATACCTCTTAATGTGGGTAAGAAGACACGACATTTGACTAGAGGCCCAATTGTTTGAAGATCCATCTAGACATTGAATGCGTCTAGATGGTTACATGGATCATTGTTCCCATCATATAATGGGATCGCAAGGACTTTGAGCTTCTATGGAAAGGGCCGCATTTCAATCTCCACAAAGAATGTTGAACTCTCCTTATGGCAAGGTTAATCATTTTGAGACTGGGGGCATTCCTCTAGTTGTTTAAGCCTTTGGAGGACTTCCTTTATTACTGAGTCCTCTGTCTCAAACTACAGGCCAGAGCTCTCGGCTTGTTGCGAGCCCCTAGATCACTGACTATTACGATCTTCATGAGTCTCTTTTTGGGCTTCGTCACATAGCTGCTAAAGCTGTGCTATGATTTCCTCTTGCCTCTGCGCACCTTGGGCTTGTGCTTGTGCCAACACTTTAATAGTTTTAGCTAACTTTCTTACCATGCTCTTGAGTGTTGGTTGAGGTTGATGAGAAGTTTGTGCCTCTTCAGTTTCTGGGATAGCGGTTGGCTGAGGACGAGCTTCAACAATAGAATCGTCCGCTAGTTGAACAACTGGAGTGTTTGAACTCTTGCTCATCCTTCCCCTCACCATTATAGTTATATAGAAAAGGAATCAAGACAAAGAAGGGATCAAGAAATCTGAAACCAGATGGGCCCTCCTTCTAGTGCCAAAATGTTGATGGTGAAATTTAGTTATGGGCTAGACTCCAGTCAACTAGTGTAGTTCTTATTTACCAAATTGCCTTTAGATAATGAAGAAGATGACAAAGGTGGTGAGGAGGAAGAACAGCAATGACATGCAATGTTTTTAACATGGTTTAGCTAAAACTAGGTAATACTGGCCCCTACATCCATGGCAACTTCTGTTGATCTCAAGAAAGTTTTACAGAGTTTTAGCATGACTATTACAATTTAGTTTATAGAGATCCTCCTCTTCCTATTTATAGAGGCTGGTGAGGTTACAAATGTAATTTTACATGCTGTAAATAAGTTATATCAGACATTTAATGTATAAGACAATATGAACTTCTACCGTCTAGCTCTTACAGATTACTTTCTGTGGGTGGGCCCTAGTTGTCGATTAGATTTGAAAGTTGACGTAAGCTTGTCTGGCACTTTATCTTACTGAGCCTATAGCTGGGCAGTTTGCCTTACTTCGCTACCTCAAAAGTTGAGACCTTTAGCTTGGGGTTATTGCTGCTTTCAGTTAACAAGGTCGACTCCTGCTCATAGGGGAATGAGCTTACATAGGACAGTTTGTTGAGTATGTGGGCTAGGACTTAGTGCCCTCAACCTCAGCGAGCTGGACCTTTTTTGTTCAAACTTGGCTTCTACTGCATTCTACCTTGCGAGACCAAATTTTAGCCATAACAAAATAAGAAAAAAAATGAAAAAGAGATCAATCAACATAATTCAAGATAGAAAGAAAAAATGATTTTGAATGAAAAAGAAATTTCCAAAAAAAAAAGAAAAAAAAAGAGCTCAAAATAAAAAAAAAAGTGAAGAAAAGGGAAAAGAAGAAAAAAAGTGAAAAATATGAAAATTCTAATGCAGATTACTATTTTAATTGCTCCTTTACTTGTTTGAATCTATGCCACGATGTTGTATTAGTCTTTTTGGTTTTGTATTTTCATATCCTTGTCATTCCTTTGCTCCCCTTTTCCTTTGCTCACATTATAACCCTTATAAAGTCCTTTTGATTTGTGCTATACATATGATTTGAGTAGTGAAGATTTGATGAAAAGCAAGCTTGTGGCAGTGCATTTTCATGGATTGAAATTAAGTGAAACACTTTCCCATCTTAAACATAAAAAGAGTTGCATGGAGAGCTTACCTTGTGAGATTCTACAAAAGTTGATCTATTTACCTTTTGAATGATATTACTTTACTAGTTGGATTTGAGATTCTAGTTTTCAAGAATGTGCTTTATGAGGTGCTATATCCCATGAAATTTTGGTTGTTTCCTTGCTTTTGGTTTTGCATTCTCATCATTGTTGAAAATTTTAAAGTTTTAGTCTCTATTTTGAGTCTAGTGTAGCTTTCTTTTGGGGTCATGTTTGAGGACATACAAGAGCTAAGTATAGGGGAATTTGATAAAAAAAATTATAAATATTTTATATCTTTCTATATTTATGCCTTTATCATATTTATTTATTAATTGGATACTTGAGATTAGTTTTGTGGTTTGTTAAGTTTTTGTACTTAATTGAATTTATTTAGTAAATTCATGCTATTTCAGATTATTTCAAGTTTTTGGCCATATGTGGAGTTTTGGACCATGGTTAAGGTGATTCTTGTGTCCTTGGATAGCTAGGAGAAAGACATAAAAATGTCATGAAGAGCTGAAAGCCCAGTTCAAATGTTTTAATAGTGAAATAAAGTCTAGAAATCAGAATAGAATGTAATGCTACAACCTAGACCTGACTTCATTGTTTTCATCATAAGTGGAGTTCCACCCATCATTTCAGTGCAAACATAAACTCCTAGATAGCTAACATTTGACCCTGTAACTTTCATGGAGGGTTTGTAAGCAAACTACACCATTTTGATTCAATTACATGGCTATGAACTTAAGTGTTTAAATATTTTATGGGTGGACTACTCTAAAATGTTGTCTTGGTGTTTAGCCCATAACTTGAGCTAGATAACATGTTTTAATTCAAGGTTAAGGCTATTGGAAAGCAAAGTAATAGACCTACATTTCATATGAAGAGTGTCATGTCCAAAGAGGCCTCTTTCTAGCCCTAAATAATAACCTAACTAAAAGGCAATGCACGAAGCCTATAATTGGTTAAATAAGCCTCTCTCGTAATATCTTTACACTCACTTCTATATTGTTATGGGTATTTACTAGTACTAAGCAAAATGGGCTAATAGAAAGCCCAACTACAAACAAGTCCTACGAGGAGACTCGATTCATCAAACCTCAAAGTCGATAAATGAGGCACCAGTTTGCTAAGATGAGTCCCAACTTGTGTAATTGGCTATCTGATCGCATAAGCTAGGACATCGCTAGCGGCCTCAAAAACATGTTCTTGCTAGTAGGGCTTAACACACCACTCAGCAAAAAGCTCGCTGAAGTTGAGCACGAAGCATACATTCCCTCACAAATCAACTTACGAGAATAATTTGTCAAAAGGCAACTCAAGGGGGCCCACCCATAGAAAGCAACCTAGAGAAGCCATTCTACAGTAGTTTAGAATGTCTTGTACATATATTATTTGATGTAATAGAATTATCATATATAAAATTACATTTGTAACCTCCTCTCCTCTATAAATATGAGGGAAGAGCTCACCATAAAATAGGCAAAAAAAATACTATACTGAAACTTTGTAAGAATTTCTCTAGAAAGTAATACAAATACTACCATGGATGTAGGGACTAGTACTACCCTGTTTTGACTGAACCATGTTAAAACCTATCGAGAATGTAGTTTGGGTCCAAAAGAACCCCGTAGGTTGGCTGGATTTGACAGAATCAAAATCCTCCGTCAACATATATTGTCTCTAACATTTGGTGGAGAAGAGCTTTGCTAGGTCAAGACTCCATCTATAATTAGTTTTACTTTTTCCTTTTTTTTTAATTTTACATTTTACTTTCCATTAATGTATAACTAAATTCTCTTCTCGATCTAAGGAAATTTCTACTCCAATTCTTTCTTAACTATAAGACTTGATCTTAATTTCAATTCATTCCTAATTTGATTCTTTTGATTTTATGATTTTACTACATACAATTGCCTTGGTAACTTATGGCTGTTAATGGTTGTTTGGTTGATATAGCAATAGGGGCTAATTGGTTACTAAGGTGAGTCAATCTTCCTAGAAAATGAATGGTAGTTAATAGGGTTGTTGCTAGGATGACTGAATTAATTAAATCTAATGGTTTCAGAGCTTAAAGCTATTGTTAAATTGGTGGAGGTGTTAGGCTTCCATTGATTTGGCAATAAGAGCCAATTAGATGATTGTTCTAATTGGCTAGTTTAGGGGAAATTAATAAGGATTAATTAGTTACCAGGCTTAATTGATATGTTGGTTAGGAGGTAAAAATGGGAATAAAACATTACAGTCAATGATTGGTCAGTGAATTGGTTGTAAGAGCCCTTTGGATTGAGCCTTTCTACAACTAAGCTCACTTATTTATTGATTTTATTTTGGTCTGCATGCAACCAATTTAATTCACCTCTTAATTGTATTTAGCTAGCCAATCCCCCCACTTCATACTATAAACACATACAAAATAGATCACCAATTTCTATGGACATGACCTAGACTCATCCTAACTACTAGGTTTGGTGATCCAGTACTATTTTTGGTGAATTTAGACAACTATCAGCTACTTAGTTTTTGTGTACCATATAGAGATCTCATTTTGCTTCAGGGAGATAGGAGTGATGCTCTTGTTAACCTTATTTATGCTTTGAGTTTGAGAAAGATGTTCAAGAAAGGATGTGAGGCCTATCTATCTTATGTTAGGGACACAGAACATTTAGAAAAAAAGTGGAAGATGTACTGGTGGTTTGAGAATTCCCAGATATTTTTTTTAAAGAGCCACTTGAAATGCCACAAGAACAAGAAATTGAGTTTGGTATTGATATTGCTCTAGACACTAATCCCATTTCCATTCCACCTTACCAAACCAATTGAATTGAAAGAATTGAAAGTAAAGTTGTAAGACTTAGTTGACAAAGGCTTTAATCGACATAGTACATCACCATGAGAAGCTCTAGTTCGTGAAAAAAAAGGATGGAACTTTGAGATTGTGTATTGATCATAAGTAACTAAATAAAGTCATAGTGAAGAATAGGTATCCATTGTCAAGGATTGATAACATGTCCAGTTAACTCTAGGGTGCCCAATGCTTTTTAAAGATTGATTTGTGTTTGGGCTATCATTAGATATAAACCTGAAAGGAAAACATTCCAAAAACCACTTTTCACACTTGGTATGGTCACTATGAATTTTTGGTAATGTCTTTTACATTAACTAATGCTCCTACAACTTTTATGGATTTAATGAATAGAGTTTTTTGACCTTTCCTTGATCGACCATTGGATCTTAACTTTATCTTGGGATCTTGTATTTTCATAATACATGTATATTCAAGAAGTATGAAATATTTAATCTACTTTTCATCTTAATAAGTATATTGAAATCACATGTCATGTCTCTTATTTTATATGTTTGGAAAAACTCCAAAGTGTGAAATCATGATCTTTTCTAGTTTCAACTCCCATATGAGATTTAAATTTCGTTTTTTTCTATATCTATTGAAATTAACTTTTTCAATTATTCAAATGGTATCCTTAAATTTGATGAGCTATGGGTTTTAAGACTAAAATTTTTAATTTGCAAGATGGTTCATAAATGAGTATATATATATGTTTATACTAGATTTCATTTGAGTATAATTGTGATTAACCATCAATTCTTAGTGAATTATTCACTCATTGGATTTTTAAAAAACTCAATCTTTTTTTATATTATTTTTCAGAGTCTAAATCTACCCTTGTTATCCCTTCTTATCCACTTGGACCTAAACCTGCTCCTTAATAGGGTAGGCCACCTTCATGGAACATGAGGGCATTTTATTGGAGATATTTTGGCAATTAACTGGTTGAGTCTTCCCATATGGATATGTGGTTGTCTACCTAGTGTATTGTGTATATTGCTGCATCTGGGCATTGTGATGTATTTTGATTGTTTATACAGTTCTTGAATAAGGCGTGTGGCATGCCTAGGGTCTGAAAAATAGAGGAAACTATTAAATTTTTGTTAGAAACATGAACAAATATTTCAATAAATGTGTCAAGGCTTTTCACACTTGTCCAGCATAATTTACAGTTGTCAAATCACTTTCCACATGGGAAAATTTGTAGCGTTAATAGTCTTATTGTATGGTTTAAGTTTGCAAAAAGCCACCCTTAGGTGACTTTCTATGCTAGTCACATACTTGGGAATCGGGGCATGATACTCGACCATAGGCTAGTACAAAAATTGAGGGTCATGCCTTACTCAAAACCTATATAAACAATGAAAATGTATCACAATGCCCAGACACATCAATATGCACAATCTATTGGACAAACAACCATATATCCATATGGGAAGACTCAAATTAGTAGATTGCCAAAATACTCCCATTCTCGACAATGGTGGCCTATCTTGTCAAGGAGTAGGCTCAGGTTCAAGTGGATAAGGTAGGATAGTAGAGATAGTCTTAGACTCTAAAAAATAATTTAAAAAAATTGAATCTCTTGGAAACCTAGTGACTAAATAATTCACTAAGAACCGATGGTTAATCACAATTATATTCAAATGAAATTAGTATAAACTTATGTACATACTCATTTATGAAACACCTTGCAAATTGAGAATTTTAGTCTTGGAACCATTAAAATTCAAAATCCATAACTTGTCAAATATGAAGAGACCATTTGAACAATTGAAGAAGTCAATTTCAATAGATATAACAAAAACAAAGTTTGAATCTAATATAGGAGTTAAAATTAAAAAAGAATATGCTTCCACACATTAAAGTTTTCCCAAACATAAAAAATAAGAAACATAACATGTGATTTCAAATATACACATTAAGATAAAAAAGTAGATAAAATATTTAATACTTCATATTTCATACGTGTATCATGAAAATATAAGATCTCAAATACAATTAGCATCCAATGGTGAGTTTCTACAGACAACCTTGCCTAATAGTATTCAGTCACTACCATTCACCTTATCCTTCTGGTGGTTATTCTCCCCTTATCCCTTCACTAGTTTCATTTCTCAGTTTAATTCTATTCACAAGTGCACTTGGATGTTTTTTAAGGCATGGATCAAAGAAAAAGAATGCAACATAAAGCCAAGAAGGAGATGCCTTTTCTTTAAACAAAATTCGTTTACAATTCAATTAATATCAATACAACAATTCATCATTTGTCATTTCAATCACATTTTCATAAGGTTTGAAGTAATTCAAATCAAAACATATGAAACA
>JANHAO010016880.1:0-14207 GCA_026873985.1 Saraca asoca
AATGTTGATACCACATTATTCATTTTAGAAAAAGGCAAAGATATTCTGCTTGTACAAATTTATGTGGATGATATCATATTTGGCTTAACTAATGAAAATCTACGTAAAAAGTTTTCAAAACTGATGCAAAATGAATTTGAAATGTTAATGATGGGTGAACTGACATTTTTCCTTGGACTTCAAATTAAACAAATAGTTAAAGGTACATTCTTATATCAAACTAAATATACTACTGAGTTATTAAAGAAGTTTCAATTTGATAAATGCAAACCTATAAGAACTCCTATGAGTCCTTATTTGAAATTAGATAGTGATCCAATGGTAAAAATGTAGATCCTACCTTATTTAGAGGAATGATTGGTAGTCTAATATACTTAACTGCTAGTAAACCTGACATTATACTTAGTGTGTGTGTGTGTGTGTGTGTGTGTGTGTGTGCTAGATATCAAACTAATCCTAAAGAATCACACCTGTCTGTACTTAAAAGAATTTTTAGATACCTGATAAGGACTAAAAATCTAGGACTCTAGTATCGTAAGTCAGATAATTGTAGTTTATTAGGATATTCTTATGCAAATTATGCTGAAAGTAAAACAAATAGGAAAAGCACTAGTGGTGCTTGTCAATTCATTAGACATTCATTAATTTCGTGGTCTTGCAAAAAGTAAAACTGTGTTGCATTATCTACTGTTGAAGCTAAATATATTACAGCTAGACATTGTTGTACTCAGATTTTATGAATGAAACAACAACTTTCAGATTATGGATTAAAGTTTCAGAAAATTCCAATACTCTATGACAACATAAGTGCAATTAATATAACTAAAAATCTAGTAATGCATTCTAGGACTAAGCACATTCAAATTATACATCACTTTTTGAGAGATCATATTCAAAAAGGTGATATTTCAATAGATTTTGTTCAAATAGGCTTTCAGTTAATAGACATATTTGCTAAACCTTTAGAAGAGAAAAGATTTATATTCATTAAAAAAGAAATAGGTATGCTAATCCCTAAAGAAATTGAACAATATTAAAACAAGATTCTAAATTGTTTACTGATATTTTCATTTGATTTTTACATTCTTATTTGATTTGTTATGCTTGTTGTTTTAATGCAAAATCTAACTTAAGCATTAGAGTTTCTTAAGTTTGTTTTGTAGGTTTATGAATTCAAAGAATAAGGAACAAGTTTACACATTTTAGTCTTATGTAAAAATTGATTTTTACACGTTACATTGAATTCAACATCGATGCACTACCTTTTGATTCACATACATCAGTTGTTACATTGATTTATACATATATGTAACAAAATTTTCAATGTTTCTATATAACCATTTTAATAGCATAAATCAATTACATAATTGAAACAAAAACAAAATTTTCATAAATTGAGGAGGTGCAATGATTTTTTATTTTTGTTTCCTACTTCCCATTTCCTATTATTTTTTATGTTTCAAAAGAGGGAGAAAAAGCATATAACTTTATTTTAGATGATTTCCTCCCTCAAATTTCTTTTATTTTGAACCTCATCTAAAATTGTTTGTCAACATCAAAAAGGGGGAGATTGTTAGCCTAGATCATTCTAAGCTATATATTTTCCTTGGTTTTAATGTTGAAAAACAATTTTATCTAATAATATATTTTAGTATTTTTGATTTGTTGTTTTGCAGGTTCAAAAGATAGTTGATACTTGATTCAAGAGATTCAAGAGATTCAAGATTAGTTTTTAGAATTTATTTCTTTGATAGGATCTTTTGTAAATAAGCTCAGATGATGTTTGATCCAAATGTTTTTAATTAAATAATGAAGTAGAGAAATTCTTTGAAGAAAACAACTCTTTATAAAATAGTTTTTTACACCTTGAATCGATGTGACATCGATGCATTGAAGAACATATGAAAAAGGTCATATGGAAATCGAAGTCACACCAATGCATGAAGAAAATAGTTTTTACCGAAGGTTAGGAAATATGGCCACTTCAATACAGTGATCGATGTGAAGGCTATGAACAACAGAATTCACTTCAATTACACATCAATAAGTTAGTGAATAACATACTATAACCGATGCTACTTCAATGCAACAACTAAAATTTAGTTATTTTGTTATAGACGATTACAGAAGTTATTCAAGCCTAACTGCCTTTTATATATAAATGTTTTCACATAGTTTTTCTTCATAATTCAATACGAAAACATCTGAGAAAGAGATGAATATGATTTTCTCTCTACTTCATCATTTCTCTAAGATTTCTTCAAGATGGTTGGATTAAAGATTACTTAAGATTATTATGGTTTATTTGAGATATTCATCTCAAACTCTAGTATTGTAATTTTCAATTCCTTTCTTATTCTATTTCATTTATTTGATATTTCTAGGTGTTAGAAATATGTATAGGTTTAGAAGAGCCTGTGTTAATTCTTCTAAGTTAGTAAGAAACCTGTTAATTTCTTGTGTGTTTTGTTGTAAAGACTGGCATTTGAAGAGACTGTCAATCTTGATAGTTTTTGTGTTTAATTCTAGAGGTCTTTCGGTTGAGAAAGATCAAATGAAGTATACTTGAATTGCAATTTCAATTCAAGTTGAACCACTTTAAAAATCTATGTTTTCAATTCTCTTATCCTATTTACATCTTCACTGCTCTTATTGTTAATCTTTAAAGTTTATCACCTTTACATTCATTAATTATCAATTTTCTGCATATCTCATTAAAAGAAATTTTAATTTTTGATACCGGTGTATACAATTCTCCAACAAGAAAAAGGCAAGATCCATTTATTTTCGTAATTTTAATTTCTTTACTAAGACCATTAGAGGGAATGCAAAACCACTCGAAAGAGAGAGATATTTGATGGCCTATCTAGCAAGAAGAGCCTTAGGAGAAGCCTTGGTCTTACCAAAGGGTTTAACCATGTACAATGGGATAATTTAACAATTAGTGGAGCTAGAGGGCAAAGCTTTGGTCATGTAAGAGTGCAAGGCCACACCACAACTAGAGGGTTGAAACATCTAGAAGGATATGAGAGTTGATAGCTTATCTAGCGAAAGGGAGCCTCGGGAGAAACCTGACAAAACATGGCCACAATAAAAGTTGAGACATCTTGCGAGATGGCACATCTCTTATGATGTATTGAGTGGACAAATCTTGTTAAACGAGTCCAAAATCATGCCATAGGACATGAATTTTACTAGGAGGAGTAAACCTAGAGAGGAATAAGATGATCTAGGAAGGATCCATTATGCATAATCTGTGGATGCAAGAGTGAGCTACAACACTAATCCACAATATTCAAGTCAAGATTCTAAGGTGCTAGTACATCATAGTCACATGACAAGTAGCAATCATACTCGAGTAGTGAGCTAGAGCTACATAGTCGCTTAATGGAGTAGCAACAATGACCTCGAGGCATAGCAGACTAGCACTACCTAGTTGCAAGACAGACTTTGCAACAATAAATGACCATGAGATTCACAATTACTAGTGCACAGGCAAAGTGAAATTCAAGCTTGAGTGAAAGATGCTTGATGCTCAACCCCCATCAAAGCTATTGATGTGGGGAGCCATTTTGAGGATGCGCTAGAAGGAGGAGTCTTCAGAAGGGCAATGTCGCTAGAGAAATGCCATGAAAGGAGGCACTAGTCATTAAAGAAGTTGCTATGAGGACAATGATATTGGTGAGTGGCTATAAGGGTCATAAGAGATGAACCAATATCATCTTCGAGGAGTACTACTTGTGTTTACAAACCTAAGAGGGGTTGTGAGGAGCATGGTGCTAAGTTGCATCAACTCTGAATAAACTAAGATGGTTAAATGATACCACAAAGGTGTTAATTCAAAAAGAGTCAGAGGATCCAATAGAGTGTAAAGTTGTGTAGTGGAAGTATAGTGGATTGATCAAACCCAACGCGAGCAGACTTGTAAGCAAGGGCACTTATGAGTAGGCCATGTTTTGTGAGCAAGGTATGGGACTTGTGTTTGAACAAGATATGAGAGTTGCATCTCTCACGTCGATGGCATGGAACATTGGATGTGAGGCTATCTGTTAGTAGAGATCCAAAATACTAAGTAGGCACAAATGCAATGAAGGTACCAAACACTTATGTTACAAAGGTAGCAAGTTAAATTGAGAGCTACAGAGGTAGCAAGTTGAATTGAGAGCTGTACATAGACAGTAAGTCGAATCAAGAACTACAAAGGTGGTGAGTGGAATCGAGAGCTATGCAAAAATAATGAGTTGAATCAAGAGTTGTGTAAGGATAGTGTGTTGCAAGCTCAGAGGTAGTGAGGCAAGCACAAGTTATAAAGGTAACGACCCAACTGCTACAGAGGCAATGGCACAGGCAAAGTTATAAAGGTAACAAAGCCAGGAGAGCTATGGAGATAGTGACATGTGAGTTTATGTAGAACAATAAAGTTGAGTCTACAAAGGTAGAAATACAAAGTCTATGGAGGCAGTAAAACTTTTGAGTTTCAATGGAAACTCATTCGAGTCTGCAGAGGCAAAATTATTGAAGACATTAAAGTTATGGAGGCAACTACCCAAAGTTGAGGAGGGAAAGCAAATGTGCAATGGTGCAAATTCAAGGAGACAAAGCTGACAGAAAGTCTAAAGAGAAGTTGAGGAGTAGCAAACTGATGACGATCCTAAAAGTTATGTCAAGTTAAAGGTGCCATTTATCAAAACCTCTCAAATGATGTTAGCTCAAAGAGACAAACAGAGTGGTCAAGGAAGTAGTTCAAGCAAAGTAGGCTAAAGACCTACATGAAGATTTGAGATCGAGAAGCTAGCACTCAAAAGGAGAAACCTTCATGGAAGCTGTGTCAAATTGAGGCATCAATGAGGGTATTGACATTTGAAGTGGGGGAGAATGCCACAAGTTAGCCTTGTGAACCAAATTTGACAAATAGATGTGCTTGGACTTGGAGGAAACTTGGCACAAAAATCAAGCATAAAGAGGAGATAATATGGTGTGAATTAGGGAGCAAATGCACTTGTAGATTATTTTTCTGAATTTTTCCCATTTTAAGGGTATTTGCATCTTTTTAGCATCAATCATTTGTCTAGTACAAGTAAGAAAGTACATGGTTATGATCCTTGCATTTTTATCTTCGTATCCATATAAGATGGCAAGTTAGAACCCTTAAGAGCTAGGAAAAAAGTCAATATGTCAACTTGGAAAAAATATGTCTACTCTTATTGACAGGGATTTTGCTTAGAATGCTCTTTAAAGGGGGCAAGTCGATGACATGGTGGGCACTGTGACTCAGGCTAAGGATTTGAGTGTGGAGCTTAGAGATACTCCCCCTACACACTTAAAACTATGTAATGAGGCATATATTAATAAAATGAAGTTATCCTCTTCTTATTTTTAAAAAGTCCCTTCTCAATATACACTAAAGGCTTCTCGTGTGGCACATTTTTTTAGACTCAATATACACTAATGCTTTGGCTACATACTCATGTTGGATTGCGAACATGTTGTGCATTGAATTTTGGTTGTATGGGTGACAAAATCCTTAATGCCTCAAATATCTATCCAAGTATGGCTTGAATTTTGGGAAGGCTAGCATGTTGGCCAAGAGTGGCGACATGTGGCGCATGATTTCAGCTAAAATCTGTGGCCTATGACACTAGGGCAAGGCTACTATTTGAATGCAAAGAGGATATGAAAAGTGACATCACACAAAGAGAGTTGGTGCACGACACATGTGCTATGGCTAAATTGATCAATCTTTTTGGTTTGGATTCTCTCTTCTTTAAATAGAAGAGTTTAGAGTACAAGTAAGAGTGAGGAAGCAACATAAGTGGTGAGCAAGCTATGGTTGCCCTTGCTTGTTCTATCCACTCACTTCATGCGGCCCCTTTTGGCCTAAAAAGTCCACACTCCTTATCCTAATGCTCCCTTTTTTGTGTCTAACAAACCCAAACATTTTCCTATAAGTCTAAACTCATAAACTCTCTTATGTAATCATTCTCTAATTATTTTCATTAATTTAAAATAATTTCTAAGTGAGGAACCATTCCTCTACTCAAGATCTCCTTTAATGTTAATGTAAATGTTCTACAACATTTAAATATCAATAATAAAATTTTACTACTATTTAATAATTGAAATTTGCATTAGAATTATTAAATCTTTGATTAATTAAAACTTAAAATTTCATTAGAACACTTAATTAATCATTTCAAATTTTTAATATGTTCTCCCAATTCAACTCTTGAATTCATAACATTTTACATTTTAACTTTTTCCATTAACTTTGAATCAAAGAGATTCTATTGTGTGTGATTCATTAGGTTCCATGAATGTTGACAATGAATTCATTTACAAGCTTCTACAAGCTCAATTAAATTAAAAACCCTTTTAATCCAAACACAATTTCTCCAAATTGTTCAAACAAATTTCTAGATCAAGATTGGCTACTAACAAAGCATCATGACCACCCAAATGACAAGAATAGATTTATGAAAATCAAAGCCTTTTATGACTAGGTGTTAGTGTGTAATTCAATCCCTTCCTCTCTTAATATTCAAATTGGACTTAGGGTATGATTCAAGTGTCAATCCTATAAATGTCTAATCTAGGGTGTACGTTTGACCATGTGCTATCTCACAATCATTCATACTTAAAAATCCTTTTATGTATCATTAATTGATTTTACAGAAAACTCCTTTTATGTATCATCAATACTTAGGCCTATGATTTTAATCATAGTACAAATGTCAGAATGTCTTTTGAATAACTTTCCTTGTTACCAAGGAGGATGAATTTCATCTTGATTAGTCATTACCTTCATGTACTTCATGGTGTACCCAAAATTATTTGTATCTACTCTTTAAGAGTACAAGCCTAAAATAAAATCAAAGTACATGACTTCATACATAAGATATTGTGTTGATCTCAAGTCTAAGGATCATTTACACCTTTCACATGTGAAGTCCATTGAAATATGGTAACATTCCGTATGGTTTTTCATGGCGAGTCAATTTAGTAATATGTTCCATAACATATGCCAATATATTTGTCTAGATTTCACCATATCAAAGACTATATGAGATCACTACATTCTTCCATAAGAATGTGACATAACATATGTTGGTTTACTCATGAATAATTGTTATTTTGTTTTCTCAATTATTCCATAACCAAGGATATTTAGAAATTACAATTACATGTATAAATCATCTCATGATCACTATCCCCATTGTAATTTATTTATACACAATTAAATTTTAGGGACTTTATCTAAGATAGTATACATAATATCAATATATATAACTAAATTGATAAGTAGGCTAAAACAATACGTTTTATTAAATATGCTAAGATATGTAGTATCCATGCTGTTACAATGAATTGTCACTAGGGTATCTTTATACTAATAGAGGTATGTTGGAAAAGTCCCATGCAAGATACCACAACATATTCTACAACCGAAGTTAAATATATTGCTCCTTCAAAAGCAGTAAAGGAAGCTGTGTGGATAAAAAAGTTTATCACTGAACTAAGGATGGTTCTTGATATTATTAATCTAATAGAAATCTATTGTGATAACAATAGAGCCATAGCACAAACTAAGGAGATTGAGGTCTCATCAATGATCCAAATATGTCATAAGGCATTATCATTTGATCAGAGAGATCATAGAACGAAATGAGATAAGAATAGAACAGATTCCCACAAGTGACAATGTAGCCGATCCCCTTACTAAGGCTCTATCCCAACAGAAGCTTAATCATCATTTAGAAAGAATCAGGATTAGATAGAAGGGTGATTGCCTTTAGGTCAAGTAGGTGATTGTTAGTATAAGATGCCCTAAAGATGATCGGTTGTGATGACATGGATATTACATATCTTAGCATATTTAATAAACATAATGTTTTGACTTCTTTATTAATTTAGTTTTAATATCTCTGTGTGTGTGTGCACGCATTATATTAGATAAAGTCCTTGAAATATAATTGTGTATAAATAAATTATAATTGGGATTGTAATATTGAGATAATTTTATACATGTAATTATATTTCTAAATATCCCTAATTGTTGAATAATTAAGAAAACAGGACATCAATTATTCATAAGTAAACCAGCATATGTTATGTCAAATTCTTCTCGAAGAATGCAATGATCTCATACTCCATTATATCTAGACAAATATATGGGAATATATTATGGAACATATGACTTGATTGACCCACCATAAGAAACTATATGGAATGGTACCATGTGTCAATGAACTTCTCATATAAAAGGTGGTGTAAGTGATCCTTAGACTTGATATCAACACAATATCTTATGTATGTAGTCGTGTACTTTGATTTTATTTTAGGCTTGCATTCTTAAAAGTATATACAAATAATTTTAGGTGCACCACAAAGTACATGAAGGTAGTAATTGATCAAGATGGAATTCATCCTCCTTGATAATAAGGAATGATATTTAAAAAATATTCTGACACTTATACTATGATCAAAATGATAGGCTTATATATTAATAATACATAAAAAGAGTTTAATATATAATTAATTAATGATACATAAAAGGAGTTTTATGTATGAATGATTGTGAGATAGCATATAGTTAAACATACACCTGAGATTGAAAGTTCATATTAGAATTGACACTTGAACTATACCCTAAATCCAATTTGAATATCAAGAGATAAAGGGATTGAATTATACACTAACACCTCATCATAAAAGGTTTTGATTTCTATAAATATATTTTTGGCATTTGTGTGGTCATGATGCTTTGGTAGAAGCTAATCTTGATCTATGAATTTGTTTGAACAATTTAGAGAAATTGTGTTTGAATTTGTTAATGGTGGAATTTGGTAAGGCCTAAACTTCAGTCAACAAAAATAGTTCAAAGTACCTCAAATAGTATTTCGATCACAAGATGGGTTTCTGGTGGCATTAAAAACAAAGAAAAACAAGGGGAAGAGGAAGAATAGCAAACATACAGAGGGTTTTTAACATGGTTCAGCCAAAATCGGGCAGCACCGGTCCCTACATCCATGGTAGCTTTTATAGATCTAGAGAAAATCTAGTAGAGTTATAGTATGTGTTCTCTAGCCTCCCTTAGAATGATCTCCCTCCCCTCTTTTATTGAAATTGGGAGGTTACAAGTGTAATTTTACAAGTTGTAATTCTGTTATATCAAATAATAAATGTACAAGATAGCCTAGACTATTACAAAATGGCTTCTATAGATTGCTTTCTATGGAAGGGCCCTACACACTGCTTTTTGCATATGGGTAGTGCAGATTGTCTGAGGGTGGATGTTTTTTTTATTTAATCTCTGTGAGCTTCTAGTTGAACGAAATGCACAGCATCCTATGAGCTAAAGCTCTGGCTTTAGGGATATCACTAGCTCGCAACCTCGAACTTGTATATAGTGAGCTTTCGGCCATATGTGCTATGACTCATCTCTCAAGGAGCTGGTACTTCTGTTGAGCGACCTCCATTCTTGCTAAGCTAGGCTTCTTCCCTCGAGCTCGCTTATTGGACTTGCTTGTCACTAAACTTTAGCCAGCCCAATTCATATCAAACCAAAAATTACCCATAACATCAACCCCTAACTCTCAGTCTGCTTTGTGGACTAGGAGTTATGATTTAACTAGTCAAGGTCTTCATCTACAGTTTTTACTATGTTGTCATCTCAAACTTAAATCTTTCACTTCTTCTGAACAAGGCCATACTTCTTTCTACACATGGCTCTCAGCCATTGGTGTGGCAACCTTATCCTCTCCAGATCGTCCAATCAAGAATAGCCGGATAGCCTTTGGATTTTTCATGGAATCAAGTCGATTTATTTAAAGAGTGGAGGTCTCCTTGCTTCTTCACAGAAGAACTCGATGGGAGTTTTAACTAAGCCCCCTGTGCTTCTGATGGTCTCGATATTCGACAAGGTGTATATAGCCTTCTGCTAGAGAGATTTATGGATAATTCTTCTTAAAGGATGGTGAGAGATCTTACACAGATCTTGGATTCCTTCCTCACAATCTTACTGTGAGATTTGGCCTTGCCGGCCAGACTCTTCTGCTTCTTTTGAATTGCTCTTGGTGTGATTAGGGATAGAGCCTTCAACCAAGGAGGATGACAAGAAAAAGATTAAGAAGCTGGTATGCCCCTTTCTTTTCAGGTTGTAGTAGTCGTAGGCTTACTGACTTGTATTTTGACTCTTTTGGTGTAAATTTATCTTATTGAGGCTTTTAATGAATGAACTTTTTGAGTGCTATATTGTGTTGAATTCTCTACTTATTGTAGAAGATAGCATAAACTTCTGCAAATCATGATTGAATGAAATGTTTAGATAACTAACTAGCCGCATTCTTTACTTAACAAAAAGATTTGAGAATCGAAATGCCTTGTCCGACACAAAAAGAGAATTCCCTAGTAGGTCGCATAAAAGTTATGGCCTATGGGAGATTGCATGAAAGCTTATGAATAACTTCACATAAGAGCTGCAAATAACGAGTTATATGTGAGCTACGAATAGTAGGTTGCATGAGAGCTATAAGCATTGGGTCATATGAGAGCTGTGAGCATTAGTTCGCATGAGAGTTATGAACATTAGGTCGCATGAGAGCTATGAACATTAGATCGCATGAAAGCTGCGCCTTGTGAGCTACACCATAGCAATCTCGTTGCTCAATGGCAATATGAGTTTAAGTCTACCAGTAATCTTGTTGCTCAAGCAGGAAATGAAATACACTACTAGCGATCTCATTGCTCAGGTAGGTCGCATAGGTAATCATCTGCCAGCAATCTTGTTGCTCAGGCAGGAAATGAGATAAACACTACTAGCAATCTTGTTGCTCAGGTAGGTCACATAGGTGATCATCTGCCAATAATCTTGTTGCTCAAGTAGGAAATGAGATAAACGTTACCAGTAATCTTATTGCTCAGCTAGGTCGCATAGGTGATTATCTACCAACAATCTTGTTGCTTAAGTAGAAAAATGAAAGCAATCTCGTTGCTCAGTCCCACAGTAATCTCATTGCTCAGTGGAATAGCAGTCTCCATTACTGAGTAGGACAGCAATCTCCGTTGCTCAGGCAGGTCATGCTATAGCAGTCAGACCACAGTAATCGTGTTACTTAGTGGCTTGAATCATAGTAATCTTGTTGCTTAGTGGGTTGTATCATAACAATCTTGTTGCTCAATGGCTACTAGTCTTAATCATAATCTCTTTAATCTGAACAGAATGAAATTGAACGACAATGTGGGCATGATCGCTAATTACTTTAAGCTCGCTATGAGATGAGCAAATCTTTCTTTTGAGCTTTGGGTCTTAGACAATATTTCTGTCAAAAGAAATTTACTAGCAATTAGTAAATACTTACATAAGATATTCAAAAGAGAAAGACAATAGTACAAGGTCAAGGAAGCAAGCTGATTTTTTTTTCTTTTTGCTATAAAGTTAATATGTAATTCTAGTGGAAAGTGGTTGATCATGATCTATAGCTCACTATTGCCGTTCGAGCTACTAGAGCTATTATGATCATTCTCCTGAAGGCTACTCGACATAGTCCCTCAAGTATCCTCGCTTGATGAGGTCCTTCATTACATCCCTGAGAGCCCAACATTCTAACGTAGCATGCCCTTTCTCATTGTGAAAGGTGTAGAAGTTGTCTTGGTTGCTCCTAAACTTGTTAGAAGTCCTAAGAATCTTCGGCTTCCCAAAGTCTTCCTCTCTTTCCACTACATAAATCCTATCTAAAGTGTCTATCAAGCTAGTGTAATAGCTATAGCAGCCTTGACACTAAAGTCACTCATTCTTAGGCTTCTTCACAGCCTGGTCATTGGAGTGATCACTCTGGCCTTCACCACTTCTCTTCTTACTATAGGCTGAGCCATCCTTTTCATCTTTTTGATCAGGTTTTCTCGAGCTGAACGTTTCTTGCCACTTGATCTACTTGGCAGCTTGTTCATAAAATTCAACTAGATCTCTTATCGGGGACTTATATATGCTTTTGTATAATTTTTGATCTTTGCGGAGTCCTGTAGAAATCACTATCAAGATGTTTTCTTCAAAAGGATTTTCTACCAAATTAGCTTCGAGCCTTAACCTGGCAATGTAGTCCTTGAGGGACTCATGCTTATGCTAAAATACCATCACGAGGTGACAAGGAGGCACAAGTTGCCTCTTTAATGCTCAGTGCTGGCTGACAAATTTATGCTAACATTCTTCGTAACTATTCACATTGCAAGCTAGAAGACTCCTAAACCAATCCCGAGGGACACCCTGTAAGATCTCTAAAAATTCTATATTTATCTAATTCATTTACCAGGAAAAAGGTTAGAACATAAGAAAATACTTACTCTTAATTCTGGATTACTACAAATTTCAATTTAGTTCTAGTTCAAATTTTTTCACCAAAATTCTCAAGGTTAGTATTCTAGTCCCTAAACCACTTTACCTTGCATCATAAACTTGCCTAGATGGAAAATTAGCTAATGATGCCCAAAAATTCTTAAAATCTCTAAAACAATACCTCTATATCTCTTCTTTTCATGAGAAAATCCTAGCCCAAAACTTTTTGATATTGCCTCTAAACCATAGCCATTTCTGGAACTATACAGTTTGCACCCTTCCAGAAATCACTGATCTCTATTGCTATGGTTATCTAGGTAAATCATCTCTAAATTTTCTTAAATTTGGCCTAGGATACTCTCCATATGTCAGGGACATACAACAAAAATCTTGGACCAAAAATCACATGTTTAGTCCCTCATCATTTCTCATTCTCTTGGCTGCCCTGTTCTGGTCTTATTCTGGGTACCTATTTTGTTTTTCATTTATTTGGGAGATCAAACCAACCCAGAATTTCCTAAAATTTATCATATAAATAGTTCCACATGTGGGGAACTTATAATGAAATTTTTAGCTCAAATATCAATGATTTTCTCCCTCAAATCTGAAGGTACTCTTTAAAACTCAAATATGTCTATTTAGGAATAACAACAATGGTTGGGTTTACTTGACCCATGAGCTCATCACTAAAAATTTCCAAATTTTCCAGAATTGAGGGGCAACATGTTGAGATCCTGCATGCCAAATTTCAAGCCTTTATGAAGTCATTTACTTATTCTTCCATCTCACTAAGTAAAATAGTGCTAAAATAGGGAAATTGAGAAAGCACATATAACAGCTACTACTCAAAACTTTAGAAGCCAAAACTTACTGAATATATACATTATTATACACAACATATCATCTTCATTTAAATACTATTCTAGAATTACACACGTCATATTATCCTCATTTACATACTATCCAGAACTGAGTTTCCCACTCAAACATATACATGTTGATACAAAACATACTAAATAGCTACATAATAATCTATTACTCCTTTGCTTCTTCGAAACTTCCTGGAATACATAGAACTGGTTTTGATGGAAATGCAAAGTGAGATAACAATATCCTAGTAGCTAGTAATTTCTTTAAAAACAACCAATCTAGTCCTTAAAACATGTCAATCATACAATTCATTAAATATAACAAGGAAAATAACATGCCATATGCAAGGGTCATCTTCTAGGGACCACAATCTGGTTTTCTACAACCACTTGTTGTCCCATACCAGCAAGTGTCCAAACTCTATTAACTCTTCTAAATGATAAATGAGTAAAATGCCTATTATTATATTGATTATCATCTTTTGATTTGTTATTAATTTGTGGTTTTGCTGCACTTTTTGTTTTAGTTTAGTCTCTTTATTCATTGGTACTGCTGTAGTTTATATTTGTCTTTTTAGGCTAGCAATGAGGCTTTAAAAGGAGGCTGAAAGTAGAGGTTTGGAGGACACTTGAATTGAGGAGAAGCTAGGAAAGAAGCCATGTGAAGAACCCAACAAAACCATGATTGAAACTGAAGAAATTGAAGAAGCCAACACTGAACATAGCCTGGTCGTGTCCTGGGATACAGCTGTGTTCGATGCAACACTCCAGCTCAAAACATGGCCAGCCCATGTCCTGAAGCACAACCGTGTTCCAAGCCTGAAAACTACTATATAAGCTGATCTTATACAGCCTGATGTATTCATTAGTCATTCATTAATTAGGGTTAAGCTAGATTACAAGTTTCATTATTTTCTTAAGAGTCTTTTGAGTTGAATTTAGGATTTCCTCTTTGTTTAAAGTTCTTGCAAGAATCCTAGTTTATTTTCATCTGAGTTTTCTTCTTTCAA